>JACXIM010000119.1:1283429-1500326 GCA_014737505.1 Bombus sibiricus | reverse complement strand
GGGGGAGGGGGAAGTTAAATAGGTTTGTTTACAATGTTTCCACCTGTGTTATACGGGGGCCGAATATTGCTTCTGACGGTTTGATGATTTTCTCTATTGTTTTATTTTGCATTCGGTATCCACCAATATTTTTTTGTGTTTTTTCTGTGTTTGTCTTTAATGTCCTTTCAGCGGGAGGGCCATGTTGTATCTCCACCTGGCGTCTGCGGTCTGTCCGTTTAAGTTTTCTTCGTATAGTATAGTGCTAACCACTGCTCTACCGTCGTCCGGTGTTAGTTAACGTCGAGTGGCGGTATTTGTGCTGTCGAATGCCGCCACACATGTAACGAGTAATTAATTTAATATATAGGAAACTCTTTTCCTAATTGTCCAACGTACATCAAACTCGTAAAAATTCGATTGCAAGCAAATTTGCAGTGATTCTCCTGCGATATCTCGAGGAATATCAACATCGTGAGAATTTGGCTGAAAGCATAGCCCAACTTGCGCGGTGCTTATCTCGATTAGCGATCGACAGATCGACTATTTAGTGGAAATTGCTGGGAAGATCTTCCGACGAACCGGAAACACCTGGCACCGTGTCACGTGCGAACGAACCGCTCATGGTTAATAAGAAAAGTTGTAATTACACGGCTAAACTGAATCTCGGCCAGCTGTACGTCGTTGCACCTCGACGTCCGACACAGAGATCCAGGTGCCGTTGAGAAACTGTTTAGTCGCAACCTACTGTTTCCCTGCTAATAAATCGGCCTGTTTGGTGTCAAGTTAGTCCCTCAGTAATTACAAGTTAGTTTAATTCGTTAATTAATGGTGTCTTTGTCGAGGTACGCTCGCCAAGCCGAATCTGATTACACCGGAATTGAGATTGTCGAGTGACCGCGTTGGATCTCGATGGTACGTCGCAGTTTCGTTAAATTCTGCTTCTGCTATTCGAGAGCGAACGTTTCCGTTTAATTAATTAATCGCTGACACCCGTGTTACCTCGGCGATCGAGGACGTTCAAACAGATGGCAAATGGGGAATTTCTAGTTTTTTCTCTGCTCGTTTCGATGACGAAATGACGATGTATTGGCGAAACAAATATTTATTTCATGTATGTTCTTTATTGATGTATTTTATTAGCGAGGTTTATCGAAATTATTGGATGGGAGTTTGTAATATCGGTGAATCGAAGTTCATACGATTCTTGGATCGGGATTATTAAAATTGCTGTAGATCGAGATTATTAAAATTGAAATTTAGGTATGTTTTGGTCAGTAAATAGCGTTAGTGAGTGATTAAGTTTGCGATAAAATTATTGTATTGAGAAAATACGTTTGTCGAGTTTAAGATACGTTTAGGGAACGAAAGAGAAGCGAATAATGTTTCAGGTAGAATGTTTGAGAGTTGCAGGACAGCAGATTTTCGGCTAGTTATCGCGTTAAAGAAGATAAGAGGTTCTCGAATTCGATTTTGTCTTGCAAACAAAAGTCGATCAAGTATCCGCAAGTTTTAAACTTGAACGCGATCTACGTGAGATTAGAGACGAAACGGCCTCCTTCAACTTTTCATCATCAACGTAATTGACTGTCTTCGCTCGGGTATCGCCGTTGACATTTACAGACTTTTCACGAAATAGATACGCATTTTTGTAAATGCCAGCAAACTTTCACGATTAATTTTCAATCCTACTGCTTAAAACTAGAGCTAAAGTAAATTCGGCCAGTGCTAAATTGAATGTTTCTTGAAAGCTCTTACATAAAATTGTAAACGCTTCGTAAATTCGAAAATTAATTTTTTCGATTTTATAATACTATAGGATTTTTTTTTATTCAGAAACAGTAGAAATTAGGCTTTCCAATGATTTCTATCGTATATGATAAGTTTATTGATGGATGGATCTATTTATATTGGATTAAACAGGAAACGATGGTTATTTAACGTGAAGTAAATGCAGTAATGTGCTATAGTTAAGATAACTAAATGGATAACTCACAACTCACAACTAACAGTTCACAACCCGTAACAACTCGGCAACTCAACTCTAGACTCCTCACATCTCGACTCCCAACTCACCACTCTTCACGATTCGACTCTCAGTTAACGACGACTCATCACAACTCGACTCTCAGACAATGACTCGTCACGACTCGACTCTCAGACAATGACTCGTCACGACTCGACTCTCAGGTAACGACTCGTCACAACTCGACTCTCAGGCAACGACTCGTCACAACTTGACTCTCAGGCAACGACTCGTTACAACTCGACTCCCAGATACGACTCGTCACAACTTGACTCTCAGACAACGACTCGACACAACTCGACTCTCAGACAATGACTCGTCACAACTCGACTCCCAGATACGACTCGTCACAACTCGACTCTCAGACAATGACTCGTCACGACTCGACTCTCAGATAACGACTGCCTGTTAATTCGTCCTTCTCCTTGAAGCATCCCTTTGTCTTTTCTCACAGCCCCACCACGTATGTGTTCCGCAACCGACCGTGGTCATGGTCACGTAGGTCTTTTTTCCGCGTAACTATTCGATCGAAGGACCGACGACACATTGAAGTTTCCAGACCCTTTTGGCTTGACGGCACTTAGGCTTTTTCACAATATTGTTTGTAGTTCACCCAATACTTCTTGGGTCATTTGTACCATTTGGCCACGATACTACGATACTCGTGAGTAATTATTGGTGAGATTTGCTTTCGAAGTAGTGGGATAAATGTTACGAGAATTGCACAAATCGATGTCTCGGACCCGAAGATAATTTAAAATCGAGTTAAACATCTTCTAAGGGCATTGCCAACAAACTTCTGGCCTCGAGATGTTGAAAATAAGAAAAGTAAAGTTGAAAGTTGCATTTGCAAAGTTGTTTCTGTACACTGGTTCTTGAAACGAAAATTTCATTACGCGACGAAGTTTTCTAATGGAGCCACGAACGAATTTAGATTTTGGAAAAATAAAATGACAAATAATCCAAGTTTATCCGGTCTCCGGGAAGTCAGCTGAAAGATCAGAAAGTCGATACCTACGGTGGCTACAAATTTATTCACCGATTGTATACCGAGTTTCCGCAACCGCAACCGAACATGAAGTATGCAAAACCATCGACCGTCACTTCCCACAATGGACGTTATTTCCTTGTCGTAAGAAACTGAAACTTTATATCAATAGACTGCCGACTATAAATATTTCGACAACGCTACTTGACTTGTTGAATTTTTTACCGACATTTTTACTCCACTAAGGTTCATATAGTACCTTATACTTACGTAGAAATAAAAAAAGGGGGAGGGGGAATTAATACGATGTGTCAAAGTCGTGTTATAGTTACACCAAAATTCACAAAAATGAAAAACCACCTGCTATAGCGGTTACCACTGTGGCGTAGAGTGATTTATTGTGATTTATAACGTTGTATAGAGGATACTGTGTGAATTTAATTCTAATTGAAAACAAACTTTTGCTATGTTTCTACCCAATTTAAATATTAGGTTGGCAACTAAGTGATTGCGGATTTTGTCATTACCATCTAATAACAAAATCCGCAATCACTTAGTTTCCAACCCAACTACATTTTCCATTTTTATTATGTGTGTTATTATACGTGTATTCCGTGTAGCCTACTGTACACTGTTCCTTGCTATTCATAAATATGAATAATCTTTTCTAGAAATTACTAGACCAACAAACGAAGTAGCTCTGAAGGCGAAGACGATATGCCCGACCACGCACGTCCCCATTCTACTTGCGCTACTTATATCTCCTTCTTCCCGGGAAGTGTGGTTGCCATAATTCCACGAATTCGTTTTATAATAGTTCTTTCGTAATCCGCTATATCCTCAGATGGGCTTTAAATTAGAAAACATATTGCCAGGAAAAATTGCAGGTGAGGGAGGGAGAGAGAGAGAGAAAGGAGGGTAGAAATTTTCATCAGCAGTTCCATCAGAGCGTCGTTTACCTCGTTAACGAGGACCTGGAACTTCCATTCCATACGTTCCTGCTTATTTTCAAAAACTTTCTTAATCAGCAAGCGGCACTGCGTTACTAAGCCGCGGGAGAAACCGTCTCCGGCTGAAAAAGAATTACCACGTTCCGCGCTTGCCTCGTAAACGCAGTGTGCTTCCCGGTAGTCCGAGTATGCCAGTAATTATGGTACAGTCAATTAGGTTAACAGGGGGATGATTCTACGAGAGAAAATAAATAAAAAATGCGGAATAAAATTTTTTTCGAGCGATGCGACGTTTTGTTTTCAGGAAAATCGAATTAAAAAATTTGTCAGTAATGAGAACGATTCGTATGGAAAAATTCTGTTCCGTATTTTAGACCTATTTTCTCATATAGAGTCACATTCTTGGTGACCGTGAACGAATATTGGAACATTCTGCGATAGAATCGAGGAGAACACTGAGAATTTACCACGCAAGAACAACGACACTTTTTGCGATAATCAACGTGGCAACGGTGTCTGAAAAACGATAATTACACGGCTTTGTGCCTGGCATTTCCGCATTTCATCCGTGTTCTGGTTTCTATCCTTCTCGTCTCGATATCAATGGAAAAATAAGCAAGATTTGGTAGCAGATATAGTTTCAACAAGAAATCTCTTTTAGCTCGTCCTTCAAATGACAGAAAATATCCCATTTGAATGGCTGACTCGCCGAGAATTCGATTTATCTTTATGCCGACGTACTGTCCCTTGTCGCTGTTCAATTTGATTTATGTAAAATGTAGATGTTTCGTAGAATTGATGTAATAAATGACCGACCTCGTTTTCTTTTTGTTTCAGGTGAGTGCAAATTGAATCTTCTTTGTCGTTGGGTGGTTGAAAATACGTAAGTCAAATAATATCTGTTTCTATTTTTTTAAATTATACAATCTTTAACAGGAAGTCATTCAGTAATAATAATAATTTGATATTGTCATACGTTACATTTACTTATCATATGTAGATAAGTTAGAACACTGCATTCGATATACAGCTGGTAGCTGCTGATAACACTAGTTTCCAGCATTACCAACAGCAGCTGTCGATAAAATGTTGAGTAAAGTTGAGTAAAGCACACGGTGAAATTATAACCGACTGCTATCTATATTTCCAATGTTGAAAAGATAGAAGCACTGGAAAATGTATCGACTGCTCTCGTTACTCCCGTGAGGTAACAACCGGGTTCGATTTTCGTCCTAGCTTCATAAAGAGGTGAAGCCTGGTTTTGAAACGATGACCTGATTCGTGTGGAAGCTCGGGGGGTGCTCCACGTTATAACGTGAAAGGATCGTTCCTGACGTAATCCCACCCCACGTGAGCTCCATGTTGACCAATCGGCTTGAAGAACTACCATTGTTCGTCTATGCATCGGTGTTTTAATATAACCAACCTTCTCTTATCATTCCGTGCAAATTTGGTACCTATACTATCTCAGCGTGCCTTTTCATTATTTCGCGATCCTATGTCACGAGAATTATAGTTTGAGATTGAAAAAACGATGCACTATCTTAGAAATTTGCAATCAATTGTTGTATAATAATATAATTTTCACTCTCGTAATAATTATAATTATACGAGCATGTTAGAATAATCGCCTTAGTGAAGAGGTTGATCAACAACGCCACACTTTAAGTATCGTACAAAAATATAATTTTATCAAAGTGTACAAAAATATAAAGATTATCGCAAGCTCTAAAAAAGGGATTTACATGGATACCGCCAACTGTACAATATGCCTTTGCTCGATCCATCAGTTCAGTGTTTCTTTATAATGATCGTACTGGCTCCTCCTAGTGCCCCACCTCCAAGAGAACCAGCTCCCAGAGCAGCTCCTCCTAAAGCACCAGACGAAGCGTATCCATACCCAGCTCCGTATCCAGCTCCAAGATTAGCAGTCAATCCCTGAGTTCCAATTCCAGAGCCAAGACTGGTTCCAAGTCCAGAACCAAGCCCAGAACTCAATCCAGATCCTAAACCAACTCCAGGAGAGATGCTAATAGAGCCAAGGCCAGCACCTAGACCAGAGCCCAATCCTGACCCATATCCAGCACTGAGGCCAGAGGAGCCAAGGCTGGAACCTAAGCTAGATCCGTAACTAGAGGTTAGGCCATATCCGTAGCTCGATCCCAGGCCTGATCCGTAACTGGAGGTCAAGCCAGACCCGTAGCTGGATCCCAAACCAGTATTCAACCCTCCGCTGAAGCTACCACTGAGACCACCAGTGATACCTGAACTCAAACCAGAGCCGAGGCCACTAGTGACTCCAGAAGTCAGACCAGATCCTCCGATAGATCCTGTAGATACAGGTATCAAGACAGACACAGGAACAGGTTGAGGGATAGAGATAGGTTGCGGGATTGAGACTGGCACTCTAACAGCCTGAGAAATGCCTGTGGATCTATGGAGTGTCAGTGCGGTTTGTTGAGGTGTGCGAAGTGAGGTTTCCCTGACGAGAGGCAGATTTTGTCTCACGTACCAGGGACCTGGGACAGGCCTGGGCACTGGATAGGGTTGGGGAATCACGACTGGCACTTGTTGGGTGATAGTGCGAATCCCACCTTCAGCTGTAGCCCCGTTTAACCCCGCAGATAGTCCACCAGTCAGGCTTCCTGACAGAGGTCCAACTAGGCCGCCATTAAGAGAGCCTTGTAATCCTGGAAGTCCACCCGAGAGGCTTCCAGCCAGTCCTCCTGATAATCCTCCAGTGTATCCTCCCGAAATTCCGCCATAGCTAGTACCAGAACCCAGGTCTACGCCTCCTGATGATCCTCCAAGTCCTCCTGTGCCTAGAAGAACGCCTCTCTTCGACTTCTCTGGCTTTCCTGGTTCAACTTCGCTAGCAATGGCGGCGGGCACCAAAAGGCAGAACTACACGAATGATTTTTAAGGTTTGAATTTTTCATAAAGACTGTCCTTCTATGGATTAGAAAGTGAGTTAGGTTCAAGAAGAAAAAAGAAGTAATGCCGGTCCTTTTAGAAATGGATCTTTGGAACTTGAAAAGCTGATGGTTTAAAATTCAGGAGTATTGAAGTTTCAATGAGGACTGGTATCGATTTCTTGAGTTTGCCAGGGGGTTAAATGCAATTGCGGCCGCTGTGCGAATATCGCCCAAGAAATGTTGAAAATGAACTGCGAAATGTTGGATGGAGTAAAAATTTCAGATACTTAGCGATGCAAAATTGATGTTTTCAAATATTTAATTACTGCGTGAGTGTAATTTTGAGTGTTTGTAACATGAAATTAGTATTCTCTCGAATATTTCATATTTAATTTCGTATAATTATAATTTCGTGCATTTGCAACGTAAAATTATTGCTTTTTCGAAGATTTTATATTCCATTTTGCACAATAAAAGTTTTGTATATTTGTGATACCAAATTATTAAATTTTGTATCCATCTTTATATTAATTTTACTGAGTAACACTCTACAGCACAATTCCAATGTTGCCACTTTGTATATGCAAAAGACACTGAGGTGTTCTGCGCAATTACAAGGTCTAACTCAAACAACTAAAAATTTCTCGCAGCTTCGCAAGTCGTTTCAAAGTTTCGTCTACGCAAAATATCAGAGTCTGAGAAATTCACTAAAGAATATCTTTCTACTTACTATGAACGTCCTCATAGTTGCTTGTCTCGTAAGTACAGCTTCGAATGTGCCATCATTCGGTCCCGGTCCCTGTTTTATACAGGTAGATACAATCACTTTCACTGAATACGCGATCGTTCACGCCCTGATCAGAGTACTCTCCATCGAATTTTTCTGTCAACGTTTCATCCGATCTCTTTGGTCCGCGATACAACCGCAGTCGTTGGAAACAGAGCGATTCCGCGTTACACGCACATCACCGTAATTCTTCGCCTACTTCTGATCAGTTTCTGGATCGTATCGCATGTCGTGCACGCGTAATGCTCCCAATATCACATCTCACGCGCGTCTTTTGTAATCAGGAAGCGAATTTACGGATTTTTTTTAAGGTTAGGTCAGAACCGTTGGCTACTGGAATTGGTGGCGCTGAGATCGCACGAGTGTTTTAAAAGTTTTGTGAAGGTTATTTGAGAATTATGATAGCACTTTTTGGTAATTTTGGCACTCGGGAAAAAATATCATGGGAAACTTTTGGTATTTGTGGAAAATTCTGAGACAGATGGGGGAAAGTAAAAGTTTTATGAGTCTGTCTATTTTAAAAAGTGTAAAGCGTGTGATGTATCCTGAAATTACTGCACGGTAATGGATATAATTCTGCAGAATAATAAAGCGCAAGACTACAGTAAATATCGTTGAAATTTTTATTTTAGAGAACTTAAATAATAAAATTACCCTTCTGGAAAATTTTCTATTTAATTTTATATTAACTTTAATAATTCGAGTCCATCTCAGGTTTAATAGTATATTCTGCAGAAAATAATAGAAATAATAGAAAACAACTAAACGAAAAGTAATACATATTTCACAAACATCATTTCTACATCCCTTCATTTCGAAAATAAATTCCACGATAAATTAACATATCAAATACAACACATGCAATATAGGTGCATGTATAAAAATGTACTCTATCTGTATGATGAAAGATAACCAAGAATATTTAATTAACGAGGGCGATAAACATGACCGATTTTCCGAATGGTTACATCTTGTACGCGTTCATTACGGGGGATAAAAATTCTGGTTCTGATAAAAGGTGTAATAAATGTCTTCGCGGATAACGATTAATAATAAGCGTGTCTTTATGAAAGGTGGAGCCTTCGCTGGAAATAACTGGACAATCGAAATGCAGCGCCTCGAGTGAGGTAGATAAACAGAGACAAAAATCGAATCTGCATTAAGCGTATCTGATACAAAGTATCGAATCATGATTTCGAATTCGAAAGGCAACCCGTAACAAATAAACGATTCTTCGTTTATATTTCCGCGTTGGAACTCCTTTGCACAAGACTTTAATTGATGCCATTTACTTCAACTCTATATTACAGATAAATCTAATCTTCAGACAGGTTAGTTTATGAAAATTATTTTTCATAAAAATATTGTTTCTGCTAAAAATGGCAACGTGAGTTCGCGCTCGCCATCTATGTGCAGATGCGCTAGTTACAGTAAATAGTAACTAGAAGATAGTTCTAGATACAATCGATAAGTTTAAGATATTCTTTTGTTTTTATCCCTACTCCATGTAAGAAAGCGCAATAAAGGTTTTTCAGCTCAGAATGGTGTGATAGATTTATCCAAAGAATAAAATAATAGCTATTGTGATCCTACCTCTAAATACAGAAATAACAACAGTTCCATTATATGAAATATCGATGATTTACGATGAACTGTATCGAATATAGAAAATATAGATTTTCATAACCTTACGAACACACCAATTTTTTCGGTTTTCACATTTTTCATGTCTAAATCAAGTATGCGAGTAAGAAAGTGAGAGCTGGGTTTTTCATGTTATTTAAGGATATGTAGGGTCTCTTTTGGGACGTGGCTGCGAAGATTTGCAGACAATCTAACCCAGGCTATTCCTCATCCCGGAAACTACCTCGCCAAGATCCCGATACCATACTGTGCAAAATTTCAACGACACGGTATGAAGAGAGTCACTTTATATTCATCGCATATACTCTCACGTCAAACTACATCTTATTCAAATCCCTAGAGTTTCTACCATTATCCAAATACACGTAGAGATCTACGTTTTCCCACGGATTTATGATTTCCAGATGAAATTGGGAAATGATGACACTTGTCAGGAATGTTTTCTAACCCTTCCGTAATTTGTCGAATTTTTCTTTCAATTTTTGCTATTTTACTATCACCGATTAAATGATAATCGTAGCGTGGATTAAAATTCTGATCTGATACAAAGTTACACACGTGAGAAAATTGAGTTGGAATTCTAATTTATATTAGGTCGTCCGAAAAGTTTCTTTCGTTTTATAAGAAAATAATGGATGCACAACAATTATATTATTTTATCGAATTTCGTATGATCCATTCTGTTCTATCAAAATAAAGACCACAACGTTCGACAGGTTAGGTTTCACTTTTGTATAAAGATGCATCGTTGTAAAAGACGGGTTTGTAAAAGAAAGACACTTTTTGGACAAACTAATAGTTGATCGGGGATTATCAAAGATCAATTAGATTTACTTAGGCAATGACTATAAGTATTTCTATACATATTTACCAGAAATGCATAAAAATCGCCGAGTAGCGAATCGCAATTGGTCGATACGCAATCCTACTTGCGCAATTGCATCGTGTGTAATGACTTCCTGCTAACATTGTGAACGTTGCGATTCATGGTGTTGGTGGGAGCAACTATTTGTGTACTATGAAACTCGAAACTATTCTATCAACTACAAGTTACTTCGTAAGATCGATTCCTGCAGTCTAAATTGTTTCTGTAGAATTACAATTTTTCACGAAAATTAATTATTCCTGAGTGCTTCTACGTGAAAACTTATACACATAACGTGTTTTTACTGCAATAACTTCGCGCGATGTACGCTGTACTGAGACATCTATGTTACTATTCCTAGGGAAATTAATATTTACAAGACAATTTCCCCAATAATAAAGATATTTGTAATATTGGGTTGGCAACTAAGTGACTGCGGATTTTCTCATTAGGTGGTAATGATAAAATCCGCAATCACTTATTTGCCAACCCAATATATCATTTTCGAGTTTCTCTTTCGCAGTTTAATTAGCGCGTTCATAAATACTTTGACACAGAAGTTCGATTATATAACGCGAAGTTTCTCCCTGGTAATTAATTTTATCAGAAAATTTCGGCACTCAGACGTGATATAAAAAAGAGGAAGGATCGAACGAACGTGGAAACTGAGGTTCTAGCAATTTTTTCTCGCGCGCCGAGCTATTTGACGATTGTCAGAGTCATTGATCTTCTACGTGGGAATAAATTTATCTTTCGGACAAGTATGAATCGAAGTTGGTGCGGAGAGAATTTGAAAAGCAGAACAGATGTGACCGTCGTCGATAAATTAGGTCACGTGACGTTTCTAAAGGTGTGCACACAATTCACGCTTTCTTTTGTGTAGTTACATTATATGCAAATTTTGATTTAAATACACCGATAGTTTTAGAAACATTATAACAGCTAACAAATAGTTTGTCTGTTTGTAACAAACGATCGTTTACTCTCGTTATTAATACGTGATTCGAACTGTGATTTACAAAGCCAATAATTTTTCCAGGAAATCATTGAAAACAACATTCTTTCGTCTATAAAGGAAACATGAAAGAGCGAAAAACGATTCGTCCTGAAACATCTCGATCGAAATATGAATTAAAAAGAAATTATTTCTTCTCTTGAAACGGAGCATGAACAAAAAATTACTGTAGATTGTATTTATGTAACGTTGTTGAAAATGGCAACGTGAGTTCGTGCTCGCCATCCATATGCAGATGCGTTAGTTACAAGAAATAGTAACTAGAAGATAGTTCTAGTTACAATCGATAGATTTAAGATGTTCTTTTGTTTTTATCCCTAGTCCATGTATGTATGTGCAATAAAAGGTTACTCTAGGCTCAGAACGGTGCGATAGATTTATCCATTCAATATAATAACAGCTATTGTGATCCTACCTCTGAGTATAGAAATAACAACAAATGTTAATTAATTAATTATGTAATTAATCGATCGTATAAAAGATTCCAATACTTCTTTTTTAAGAAACTTCTTTTATACACGGGATATATGACTGGAACGATCAAGGACGATTAACTCGACGCTATCGAGTAATTAAAAATTTTGTCATGAATGGCAATTAAAAGCGCTATAGAGAGAGTAATTCTGTTGGACGGCTGTTTCACAGTAGATGCATTGGTTATCAGGCCTGGTTTTGTTTCCCACTCCGTTAAAATCTCATTTCGAGGACGTCGATCAATTTAACGCGGGCAATAGAGACGTTGAACCTATTATCTCACACTAGCTTCGGTAACTCGACTTTGCAAGATCATCGATTTTCGTTAATCCATTCTCAAGTGACTACGAATCCATCCCACAATGAATTTACCAATTCGATGAAACGGTCTTCAAGAGAATGAAACTTTCATGGTAATATTTTGACCAATATACGATCGACGTTCGAAGAGATTATTTATTGGAATCAAAATACAAATTTCATTTTATTTCTAATCCTAGTCAATTCCAATCCCGGTCTAATTATAGTTCGATCATTTTTTTCTCACATTCTTCTAACCATCTTTCTATCAATTGTAATTAATAATTAATTTGTTGAGAAAATGGAATTAAATTTTTTTTATACTTTCTATACGAATGATAAATTTGAACATTCGATACTTTCAATTCTGTACACGTCTTATTCTGTCTCGTGCATTTTTCTTTTATTGTAGAAATGAAGTTTTAAGGAAGAGAAGTTTTAATTGGACTTGGACATTTTTTGTTTCGTGCTGTGACGTTTTTTATTTTTATTCGTTAGTGCAGCCAGAGACGTCTGAAAAAGCGTTTTTACATTTAATTGGAAAAAGTTCAACAGTCTCGAGATTACAGAAAATAAAAATGCTCGTAGTCAATGGAAATAATGTTCGTTCCACAAAGCTTGGAATTTCGATGCCTTTTTTTTTTTTCATAAATGTTATCGAACCAACGATTCACAAAACGAGTTGGTTACAAACATTATCACACGACACACTTCGACGTTTTTTAATAGCAAACTAAAAATTTCTCAGCATATCAAATAAATATAAAATACTTAATTATTGAGCCATTAAATTGAACTCTCGAATGTAGAGAAAATAATTGAACGACATGTTTAAACCATCGATCTGGTTCGAACACGCAAACCCAAATTTCTACATTCGCTTTGACATTTTTATTTACAAAAATACAAGCAGCGTTCCTCGTTTCACGAGATTCTTTGCATAGAGGAAAGCAAGTTGGATGCTCAGAGGGAATGTTCAAACAAAAGCTAGAAAATCGAAGCATAGAGTTACGTAACATGTAGAAGCGTAGTACTCGATACGTATGAAAAAGGTATCGACAAAAAGGCAATGGTAGTTGGAAATAAAACCTGACGATTTCTATCGACATCCTTATTGAAGCCAATTTACATACGAAAAAAAAGAAGTTCCTTCTTTTTTCTTAAACAACATGTAACATTACAATTTCATTTATTTCTTCTTTTTGGACTTTGTTATATTTTCAAAAAACTTCCCCTTGCTTTTCTTAAATTATTAAACATTCGTTAAATCATTAAGAAGCATCGAATTGCATTTCGCGATAAAGTTTATAATTAGTTCGTTTTATGTATCACCGTGTTATCGTATTTTATTCATTTATGATTGTTCGTTAAGAAATGTTTCTTTTTTTTTTTTTTTAATATCCTATCATTGAAATCAGTAAGTTTCTACACGTTATTTTTATTTATTTAGAAATATTATAGATTTAATTAATAGTATAAATAGTGTTATATCGTTTGTCCTAAATTACAATTGAAATAAAAAGTATAGAATGAAATTTTTTGGTGAAAAGCCTTGTCCTAAAAATTCGACAGCTTCTCTGCATGCAAGAAAGATCATTGTTCTATATTTTGTATGCGCGTGAAACGCGAAACGTTTCGTTGTTAACATTGTTAGATGATATATTTCGAGAAACGCGCGAACAGTCGCACGGACAGGTTTTCCCCGCGATTATTTTAGAATGTCCAGAACGTCATAGGTGACAGAATAATTTACGGTATCGCGATCATCATTCATATTTACGATGGCCTGTGCATTTCGAACGATATTCCTCGTGGACATCTGCCAACTTGCTCTACCAAGATAGCCGATGCGTAATTATGTCCGTTGGAATCGTCGTCTCGTATTTATGCTCGCGAAATATCAACGAGCTGACGATGTCAAGTTTTTAACGATCGTTACGATCGATTTCTTCGGCGGGAAATTCGTTTCGAACTGCAGTGAAAATTTTCACCGCAGATTATGGCAACAATGTAACACGTTTGAAATGTTTAACACTCGGTGAAATAATTTTCGCTTCTGTTAAATTACACTTGAAATTGTATCATTTGTATACATATGTTACATAATTAAGTGTATTAACACGTTGAGTGCCAAACGAATTTTCCATGGTTTGTCCAAGGCGCCGACGTGGACTTTTCATTATGAGATGCATATTATGTTGAAATATTATTTGCAGCGAATAAAATGAGTTATAAAATCATGCTTGAAGCATTTTTCATGGCGTGGGCCACCGGTGGTCCACGGCGTTGTAGACAATTATTACGATTGTCCCTTTTTCAAACAATCGTGCTATGTACTTTTAATATTTGCTGCGTCGCCGGTCACCGGTGGCCCCCACGACTCTATAGCCAAATCGAGTGCCGGTCACCGGTGACCCCCATGGCAGTGAACGTGTTAAACGTATTTAAATGTATAATGGTTTTAGTCAATTTAAATGTTAAATGTTGGAAATATTAATATTTTAATACTAATAAATGTAATTCAAGAGTGAAATATAGCGATGAACTTTCGAAGTGAATAATAATCGACAGAATATTCTATTGAAATGAGAGCAGAAATGTTTGCATTCTTCGTTTATAACGTAAAAGACTGGGTTCACCAAAATGTTAGGTGGACAGAGAAAACATAAAAGATTCAATCGGATTGAAATTTCATATTGGGAAACGCTTTGAATTCGAAACATTTGTTTGAAAGTAGATCGTTATGGAAAAGTCGATATTAAAACAGAGGGAAAATAGAAAATTTGTTAAGTTTCGATATTCATAATATATACTGAATATTGAATTTTAAAAAATTTTAATTATTTCTTAAATCCATTAAATTCACCTATCTAACATACATTACTGAAATATCGGAAAAACGGAGGTATACGCTTGGTCTATTGTATATTTAAATTCGAGTTTCTCGGGATAGTATAAGGTATAATCGGGACAGTTTAAGGTATAAACTAAGAATCTTAAGAGTTCTGGGGAAGGGAGAAAAAGAGAGAGTGTGTAAGTAAGAGTGTATGCCTTGATGACGTCAAAGCTAAATGAGTAAAGGAGTGGGAGAAGGATGCGAGGGTTGAGGGTCAGCAATTTTGGACCTGAAAAGACAGAAGTTGGGAGCCCAGTGTTAGGGTAAGACGTACGAAGATATTGTAGTGAGTTTTTGTATTGGGTATTGTTTGTACTGATAAAACTAAACTTAACTTCAAATAAACCATCCTTTCTTGTCCTTGCTGTAGACCATATTTTGATACTACATTACCTTTTATTTGTCCAAAAGAACGTGCAACTTTTTGTACAAAAAGTCAAAGCTAGCCAACGAAAGGAAATCTTCGCTAAGTCAAAGTTATACATTTTTGCAAAAAATATACTCTTCGTTCTTTCAAAAAAACCTACGAAATTTGTTCAGCTATGATATGATACGTGAAGGAAGACGAATGAAAACAAACCTGTCTCGATAAAACAATCGTTCGATTCGATTACTGGTCCGGCGACACACGAATGTCGCTGTCTTCGTCAGAATCGCGCAGGATCACGTGTGTACGTGGAAGAATTTCGCGATTTCCACCGCGATCTCTTTGAATTATGGTAGCAGGGGGCCGCCAGGACACGTGTCCCTCTGATCGACGCCATTAGATCTGTGGTAAAGAGGCAAGAGAGCACAGAGATGCGGCGGTATCGGTAGCCTAACCTTCTCGATCGTGATGTCAGTCGAGGCCAGAGCCAGCTACATGACCACTTGCGCTTCGGAGACCGATGGTTCGTCATGATCTTTAATTCCCTAGGGTGTTCGCAGCTTTCCTTCATTTGGCAAATTAACGATAATCTTCAAATGAAAATGGAGATTCGATACGAATGTAATTCGCGTATGACGTGGTAGAAACATATTAAAAAATTCTTGACTTAATAGACCAAAAGCAAAAGAGGTTTCGTAGAAATATCATTTTTCTTTTAATAAATCAAAGGAGGTGTTGTGGAATAAAAGAGGTTGAGGAAAATATAATTCTTCGTTTATATGGTAGAAGCATAGTGTACTGGGAACTTCTGGGTTTAATAGGACAAAAGCAATCCTGGAGGAGAAAAGAAAATTTGAAAAGGAAGATAGAATTGGTATTTAATGTGATAGAAATATTTAATATACAGTGTATATTAAAATTAATCGATACTGTGAGCAATGGAGTTTCAAAGAATATTTTTTTTATTTAATTTCGATAAGGAAAAATTCCTGAAAATAATTTCTTTTTTTTTTTGAGAAACCCCTTGACGATGTAGGAAAAGAGTATTTAAGACAAATTCTGTGCCTGACAAAATGAAAATTCAACGACATAGAGATATAAAATCAAAGATGATTGATTTCGGTGGTAGAGTTTCCTGGCAGGAAGAAGTTTGACGAGCGGCATGGTTTTGGTGGCATTAATCATAGTCAAGGCATCGTTTAGGAATGATCTATGTGGAAACTAACGGGTTCATAGAGCAGTCGTTAGTATACTGTGATGAGCACGTGAATGGGCATTGCCTCAATGTACCAGTCATAGTATAAAATATCATCAAATAATTAAATAATATCATATTTTATACCATACAAAATTTAATATATTTATTTCGATTCCCAAATTATAATAAAATTGTAAACAAATTAGGAACCATTTTTTATGTATTAGCGATATAGTCAATTTATTCTTTATCATCAATTTTACCAACGCATTAACAATGGAAAAGTGATTAAAAAGAGAAAATTTCACTCAACATAATCTACAAGCCACACTGTAATCTTCTTTCTCGCATATCAGACGGAGATTACGAGACGTCCAGTGAAGGAGCAATCCGTGACATGCAAGGGAAGCAAATTAAAGAGATGCTGTCAAGGAATCTAAGGAAAATCGGTTCAGACTGTGACTACGAAGCAGAGAATCCGAGACCTAAGAAAGAAAAGTCATCGGAGAAGTCGCCTTGCAATCAAGAAGCAGCCTTAGCATCCAGAATTTTGTCCAAGTCAGAGTCAATGCCAGTGCTAAAAAGCACCAGCTCGTCCAAAGAGGAGAACGAAGAAGAAAGCTCAACCATGATGTCAGAGTCTTCCATAGCACGTGAAAGGAAAATGAAGATGATCGTAACTCGAATTAATGCAGAATTATCGTCGGCCTCCAACCAGACCAGCTCAACCGATACTTTTGTGATGGAGATGATTGATGAAAATTACGAGTCCAAGAAACTAGAGCCGAAAATCGTGCTACCTATGCTCCAGGTGATTATTCATCAGAACAGAACCAATGAAATAATTTTTCATACTTGGGGTTTAAACCCTTTTATAGACTTTCCTGGCTATTTTCTATTTTTCATAAAACTTCATCAGCATCCCATATCACGTCGCCCATATTGTTATAAATATTAACTCCGTGAAAGACGTAACAAACTTTATTTTTCTTCTAATTATATCTCCCTTTGATTTAATCCTCCGTTATTTTCCTATTCCATCCTTGTTAAAGGACAAAGATGAATGTTGGTAAGAAAAAAAAAAAAAAGAAAAAAGCGAATGAGGGAGGATACCCTTGTAAGTCACAAGACAGTGAAAGTATAATGGCAAAAAAAGAAAGAGGGTGATTACGTTAAAGGACGTATAGATACGGCCGTACATCTCTGATGTTGAACAGTCTAGTCGATATATATACAGGGTGAAACAAAATTCGTGATATATATAAGATCACGAAGATATTATGATTTAAGATAAAATGAAAATCAAGAATGATGAAATTATTTTGGAAGCTTCATTTTCAAATTATTTTTGTTTTTCATATTATGTTAGATCATAGGATCTTCCTGACCTCGTCTGTACCACAAATTTCATCTCACCCTGTAGAGATCTCACTAGGTAGGGATTCCATGATGCGAAAAAGTGGCAAACAAGAAATAATCTTAATTGGCCAATCCATTTGGCTTCCACTCCAATTACTCAGTCTTCCAGAGACTTAATATTACAAAATTAGAATCTACGTGTTTTTCCTTCCTACATCAATCCCAAATAATTCTATCCTGCTCAGAACACCAGCAACGATTCGCCAAGTTGCACCAAGGAAGTGACATTCTTCGAATTACCAGAGGAGATATCTTCTAAAGAATTCGACCAAGAAAGAAAAAGCAGCAGGTGCTCGGGCGGAATAGGGTCCACTACCAAAGAACCAAAGAACTCTAGAAACACGCAAGAAAACGACGATCTGATAGGCATCGCCGAGAATCCTCATCCTTCTATCAAATCTTTTTACTTTCCCCCAATTCCAGAAAAGGGGCATTCTTGTTTACATCAACCGAGGCAACAGTCTCGAATTACCAAGGACACGGACGCAATTCTTAAGATAGATGGCGAACTAGGTCCTCTCCAGCACCAACTTAATGAAATTAGTGGGAAGTTCCGAGCCCTGAATCTCAATGTCCCGACTCTGCCAAGGCAGAGTCATTATTGTCAGTACACGCCATCAACTGACATGTCTGGGTACCATCTGCGCAGAACAGAGACTTTTGGCCAGGACTCCAAAGGAAATGAGGTCATTCGTCTGATGGGTCAACATCAAAGCAATAAAAACTACACTGCGCTAGGACCTGGCACAAAGACCAAAGAGACTCTTCTGACTCAGGATTCCTTCTCTATGAGAGAACCTATCAGCAGGAACATCAGCTTCACAAATGAAGACTCGTATTCGCTGATGGCTCCTCGAGTCCGTTCGTCTAAACACGTTGAAAGGAATGTGTCAACCATAGCCAGCGATTGGCGAATCGAAGACAATAATAACTACGCCTCTGTGAGAAATTCTTACGCAAACTTTGGGGGCCCGGTAGACAAGGATCCATCTGGATCACTGATCCCATCTGTCAGCAGTTCTTGCTACAGACCTTACAGAAACGAAGCCTTTGATTATCACAAACCACACTCTTCTAAGTACTACGACGAGTCAGAATTTAATAAATCCAAGAAAGAGTTTGCGAAAAAGAATGAGCCAAAACTTGGTTCCAGTAGAACAATCGACCATAGATGTAAAAATGTGACTAAGAGATTGGACAAAATGGCACAAGCAGGGACGTCAGGGGTTGGATGTGGATCTGGCAAACTAATTAGGACTTTGGATGCCTCAACTGTTACTTCTGGGCCCGATCTACGTGTCATAAGTGTCAATACCTCTGTAGAAGAACGCTATACATATGGAAAAGTTGTAGGTGAGAGTTCGTATAATGAAGGAACAAGTGGAACATGTCAGCGTTCCAACAACGAGTCTAACAGCAGCCTCATTAGGCCCCAGGATCAGAGTATCTTAGCTTCTGTGATGGTTATCGGGTCTGAAGGGAGCGGTACAGCTCGCTACGTAAATCGTAGTCGTGTGAATAGTCAGGCCTCACTAGTAATCTCGAAAAAGGACCAAGATTCGATGACGACTATTCTAGATCGTAGACAAAATGAATTTTCAGGGAAGCAGACAATGAAACAGACGATAAATAATAGCAAGACTGATGTACTGAAAAATCTATCCGGCATAAAAGTGGCCAAGACAGATGAAAAAGTGGTGATCGTGCCAATCCTGTTCACAAATGGCATCCCAGAGCCTCCGAGGACTCCTCTATTCCATTTCAACAAGTCCAGATGCCATTTATCAAAAACGAATCACCATTTGACGAAGTTAGAAAGGAGATCATCCTCCATAACCCAGAACAGCGTGTACTCGGGCAACAGTCTCGAATCTTCAACAATGGAGTACTTAAATTTGGATCAAAAACTGGCAAATAAGAATAGTGGTATGTCAATGTCTTGTGTCAGTCGGTCTGGTTCATATTCGCGTTGCAGAAATCCTTCACATTTGTCGAACATTACGAAAAGTTTGTCTGACCGTCATCATAGTAGGGGCAGACATAGCCATTCGAGCAAGGCACAGTCTGACCCAACGAGGAGAGTAAAGAAGAAGGCTATTCAGGGAATGATGAGCTCGCCAGAGGAATTTCTTTGCGATACCTGAATATTTGATGTGGTTCGATTGATTGGAACATGGTGGTCATGTCGCCTTTATGGTTGTGCTCTAAGGATTATGGTTGAAGTAGTTTCATAATGGAATCATAATATCTCTAGAGTCACGAATTTGGATGAAAGTGTCGTTTCTGGAATTTTGGAATTCACGTTTAACCTTTTCTTGGGGGGAAGGGTTGCTTCTGGCTCTGCAGATTCTTTTTAACTCTCTTTGATATTCGGGCTAATGGACCGGAAAGCGCATTTTTGGGACGGTGTTTCGTGCAGTGACGTAGCTTCGACTATTGTCTTTTTGTCGTTTATTGTAGATAAGCTCTCTTGTATACAGTTTTTATTCAAGTAAATATAAATATTATACACGAAATATGAATCTTTATTTTAATAGTAAAATTATCGATGACTATTATGATGCAAACCTTGTGAAAACAAGCTCTTGTTTATATACATTCTATGAGAAATCTATAGGATTTCATAAAAATCTCTAAAATTCTACAAAAATTAATTTTTTTTTTTTAATTTCTATATCATTTTCGTATAGTTATTGACGAGTGATTCAAGAAAAATGAATATATTTTGTAGTTTATTTATAATAACGCCTAGACTACAGATATCTATGGATTTATGCAAAAATTATGTAGAAATATACAGAAGTGGTGCACGTAATACGAAAAAATATTCAAGATATCTAAAAGAAACTAATCATTGTAAATCTGTTTCATTTCTTTAATTGAGTTCCGAGAAATATGAATTTACATAAATATTCGCACTTCATTGGTAACAAATTCTCAGGCCCCAAGTTTGACGTATAAAATAAAACGATTTATATTATTCAATAAGAATAGGAAAAAAGAGGAAAAGCTGGTGTTTCTAATGTCATATAATCGTTGCAAAATGGCGTAACAAGTGTTTTCACAGTCCCCGCTAAAACTAGTATCTAGTTATACGAACGGTGTCACTGACGTAGGAATCCTGGAGTGATAAGTGGACAATCAGAAGCCAGATCACAAGTACACTGAATCCATGTTGGTAAACCGGTTTCCCGTCGAAGGAAATCTGTTTGACATGGCGTTTCGCGGATCGTTGCTAACTCATGCATGTGAAACCCTGACCGATTGTGAATCGAGGCTGATCACCAATTGGCCAACTGTTGCATAGTGTTCCAGTAAACCCTTGCTTATACTTAATTCTCTGCACCGAACTCAGGATCAGTTGAATCATCAAATTTACATTTCTTTTTTAATTCAATTTTGTACTTTTTTCTATCGTGACGCATACGAGTGTATTTGGAATTTTTCAATAATATTTACAGGTGTAAGAAAATTAAATAGATCCAAAGGTCTAGTCAAGCGGACTAAACGTTCAAACATTATTCAAAGATTTAGGCGAAGGTTCAAGAAACTGTAACTATTTCAGCAAACTGAACAACTTAACAACTTAATGGCTGCTTATTCTTATTAAGATGCATGAATTAAATCGAGAAAGAGAGACGGAACGAGCGAAGCAATAACCAGATGGCAAACGAGATCATAATTAACGAAAATCCGATCGAGCGAAGGTCTTTCGAGAATTGGCCGATAAATCATTGGCGTTGAGACATCCCAGATAAATTTTGGGAACGATTGCCCGACCTTGCCACGCGATCAATGCGTTCTGTTGCACCCGAAGCGAAATGGAGTAAGGACAGTTTGTTCGACACCTGTACAAACGCGATAGTTGGTCCCCAAGTGTAGGTACAGAAGTTCTTTCAATAATTTCTTCAATACTGATTTCTTTATCAGGTTGTTAAAGTTTTCACAGACGCTTACGCTCTTTTTTTTTTCATTCTAGAAAATTGTGAAACTTTGTAGCGAATTTTTTATATGTCAATGAAGATATCACCTGGAAACACGTGGCTCTTTTTGCAGAAATTACTCAGCCACTGTAACGACTCCGTAATTAATACAGTCGTTCTCAAGGATTAGCGATCAGGGTACGATCAGATCAATTACAGAGAAACGCAAAAATTTCTCGGCATCGACTATTCAAATGTAAATGTAGATCGACACGCAACAGATTCCACCTAATGAACACTGACACGACAGGTGACGGTATTTAGCATTAAAAATACTGGGATTTCCATTTGGTCTTCCCAACTATGTATTACTTTTTTGTCCCATGAAAGAAACATCGAAGCTTGATCTACTATCATCCAAGAAATTTTCAATTCTCCTAAATATGCCCAGTTTATCGAACAACATTTATTTAACAATAGACTTACTCTAAAGCCTCTTCCCAAATTGCTTGCAAAATTGAAAATACATACGCGTTTCAATCCGGCGATCTTATCATAAGCTTACAACGACACGAAATTTTAGTCGCAATTAATTTCATTTGCTCCTCCACCGAGAGGTCACGAATAATTCCAAATATTAGCGAAAACAATAACAATTTCCTGAAAATCTGTTAACCATCTTGACCCAATTGTCGACATTGCCGTGGTTAATGCCACGTCGTTTATGGACAGTCGATATGCCGGCAAGAACGCGCGATAAACGCGTTCCTGGCCGCGTCCCAAATAATTTGTCTTGTCACTAGCACTTTAGTTTGTATTTACAGTGTCAAAGCGCCGTTGTCCGGTTGTTCACTCGCGGCACACGCAAATGGCCTTCGATTGCCAACGGACCTAACTTTCGGCATTGTGCTGCGGACAAGCGCCGACAATGGCACGCGTGTCTGCTTTTCGAGCTGCGTCACAATGCAACCTCGTGCTGGCTTGTTTTCATTCCACGCCAGCCATCTCCCACTGCCATTATTTTTATCAAAGCCAGAGTAGCCATTGATCGCGCATTCCATCCAGTAATTGAGTATTTATCGACGTCAGTCGTTGGCAATAACGCTTTGTGTACTGAATTCGTGCTCCGATGATTTCCGAACGATTAATTGATATTTGGTGTTTTAAATTGCGCAAAAGGAAATTCAGAGAATTAAGAAAATTAGAAAATTGTTATAGAGAATTGTTCAATTATTAATGTCATTGTGGAGGATTATTGGACCATCGAATATGTCGTAGGATGGGATTATTTTCTACGTCAATGGATTGTTCATGGTGTCACAGAAAATGACTGGATTGTTGATACTTTTGTAGAGACTTATTGAGAAAATTGAAACTGACAGGTGGAAATTGACGGATTATCGAGGTAGAAATTGGAGCAATTAAAATACTATTTTTTACACCTTGTCACACGTCTAATTTGAAACGTGTTAGAAATCAAAAATTGTATTCTTAATGTGTAGAAACTTCTGTGTTTTTTTCGTATTGATAAGAGAGAACATCTTTTACTGATAACACGCACGAGTTTCCTCTTGCTAATAGGGAAACAGTAAATTCTTATTTTAAAATACGAAACTCCATGCCGGAACTACTTCTCCAGCTGTTCCAAGCAACAACCGTATCCAATTTTTCTCAAACTGATGAGAAAAATAAACGAAATAAAGGATTTCGTTCAGGAAATAAATTGTTATACTGAAAAATGAAAGTGTGCGCGCGTGTGTGTACACAAGTTCTCCAATTTGTCCGATTCATTCGCACGATGGTTTGGAATTTTGTCAACTAATGAAAGAACGAGTAAATAAAGTACATGTTTCGCGTCTTTATGCTATTAAAAATAAATCCTTTATTCTTTCTACGCTGTGTGAAGCAAAATATGTAACAATTGTTTGTCGTGCTCAAACAATTTCAATTTCATATTATTTATCACCATTACTCAATTCTTATTTACCATTAATTTAGTGGTGGATAAAATACAGAAAAGTATTAGTAAAAAAATACTCAATGTTATATATTGGAATTTTAAAAGGAAAGGTGAACAGCTGCTATCAAAAATTAGATGGTAAAATTATGAAAAGGTGCAACTATCGTATTAATTAATAAGATCTAAGATTAATTCACTAATTAGACACAGGATAAAGGAACCAGTATAGTTAATCACGAAATGTAAGTAAAAAATACTCAATGTTATAGATTGGAATTTTAAAAGGAAAGGTGAGCAGCTGCTATCAAAAATTAGATGATAAAATTATGAAAAGGTGCAACTATAGTATTAATTAATAAAACCTAAGATTAATTCACTAATTAGACACAGGATAAAGGAACCAGTATAGTTAACCACGAAATTAAGTAAAAAATACTCAATGTTATACACTGGAATTTTAAAAGGAAAGGTCAACAGCTGCTATCAAAAATTAGATGGTAAAATTATGAAAAGGTGCAACTATCGTATTAATTAATAAGATCTAAGATTAATTCACCAATTAGACACAGGATAAAGGAACCAGTATAGTTAATCACGAAATGTAAGTAAAAAATACTCAATGTTATACACTGGAATTTTAAAAGGAAAGGTCAACAGTTGCTATCAAAAATTAGATGATAAAATTATGAAAAGGTGCAACTATAGTATTAATTAATAAAACCTAAGGTTAATTCACCAATTAGACAGAGGATAAAGGAACCAGTATAATTAACCAGGAAATGTAAAACGACCTCGTACAACCTAGCCGAAGAAAAATCCAAGAAAATTATCATAATGTCCTCATTTTTCTGACATTTTCTTCCCTAATTTCACCTCTGGCAAACATGCTCCATAATACACGGCCACACTTGCCTTATCTACTAACAATGCACGATTACATAACTCGTGTTTCTAATCTATACAATCTGCCCGATTCTTCGGTAATCTTCTAATAACTAGACCGATTTACGTAACGACGAAGGAGAGGAGTGGAAAAAAGAAGAAAAGTTGCTGTGAGAAATTTCATCGAGGGTGGAGCATCGATTGCGGTTTTCATCGCGGTAAAACGTTATTTACCATCGTATCACCATCGCTTCGTGTTTCGCTATCGAAACGCGTTATCGACATGTCCACACACACGAATACACAGTCAAAACCGCAAATACTTTGCCTCGAAACGAAAGAGCGGCAGAATCACTGGCTCGGATTCTTGATGGAGAACTGGAATCTCAGCGATTCGCGAATGGAGAGGCGGATAAATTACCGAATCGTTCCACGATGAAACGATAGCGTAGCATCGTGTCTTTCGTGGTCTGTGGTCTGTGGAATTTCCGTCCATTCTTCGTGTCGATCAATGTTCTTTAATTGTATGTGAAACATTGCCAAGGAATATTTGGCTTAGAGGATGAGTTAGGACGAGTTCGCGTCGTGTGTTTCATTGAGAATTGCCGCAATGTTGAATGAAATCTTTTATTCTCGTGACACATTCTTTTTTATGAGCTTCTATATTTTTACGCGAATTCGCAAATGAGTCGTAGTATCACTTTCGATGAGAATATTCTAATCCTGGACGAAGATTGTGATTTACAAAGCAGTTAGAGCGGTACTTCGAATGAGAATTTTTCAATTTTAGCGGAAAATCGTGGTCCAAAGATATCTATTTAAATCTGCAGAAGAATAGGAGTATTTTCTTCCACTAAGAATTTCTTTTATTTCGGGCAAAATTCGTGACTTGAAAACTTGTCCCAGTTTGGATGAGGAGCATATTGCACGGACAAGAATGATCGTATGAAAATTGTAAAATAAATACTGGGAAGTTAAATCTACAGAAATTGCGAAATGCCAGAAATGGGATATATATAGGTGTGATTAAACCATCGCGAGTAAACTAAACATGAAACGAACAGTCATTTTCAAGCAGCGTGGTTTCGATTTAACGCGAAACCCGACGAAACTTCAAAGAATCGATCTAATCCGCTTTCAATCAAATCCAATTTCCTGGCCTCAAAAAGTCATAGTTAATGTTCGTGGGCGTGAAACGGTAGACTAATTAATTTCCCCGAATTTTCCAGCTTTCCATCGAAACGAGGAATCGTTAAAAATCGATGCTCCATTATTGCAAGCTCGTGACATGCAGATTAACAGGAGAACCTAATAAAATCCTGTAATTCCCTGAATAATTTATTCTTCCTTTTTCCCTTTTTAAAAATATTTTCTCTTCCCTTTCATAAAAATATAGATTCTAAGAAAAATTTATTCTTCCTTTTTCCTTTTTTAAAAATATTTTCTCTTCCCTTTCATGAAAATATAGATTCTAAGAAAAATTAAATGTTTAATCAATTCTATACCATAGAACATTGTGTATTATTTTATTTCAATTAATTCGCCAACAACCGAATAATTCAAGGAATGAAATAATAATGAGAAAGATAGGAAAAATTTGGTTAGCACTGTTAACGCAACGTTGGTGCATCGCTGTGCACTATCGAAAACGATTTAAACGATGGATATTGAAATTCGAAACAACACACGAAATTCCATTACGTAGAAAATTACTCCATTAATTTCAGGCGAACGGGGCAAAACGTTGAAACACAATTACTTCAACGCTGAATTAGTAAACGTTCGACCTCGTCGATCATTCTGCGGAGGAGATTGATTCGTTTCAAAATGAAACTTCTCTCTGCTTTTTGATCCTGATGCTACATGGGAGAGATCGTTTCCGGCACTATAGTAGAACGAGGCTTTATCATCCACCTTCTTCTTATTTTCTTTCACAATTGCGATTTCGTGAGATGTATTTTATAAATATACATTTCTCAAATTGTAACGCGTTCGATACTATTGTCGCGTACTTCATTTTTGTGCATAATTTCTTAAAACTTAAAAGTAGAAAATATTGACTTTTTAGTACTAGGGGACCCATATGAATTTGTTTGTAAGATTAATTTTCTTTTGTTTAATTTTGTTTGTTGATAGGGACTTTCTTTGTTTCACGGACAGACCGACTTTCTTTGTTTTACGGACAGCCATTTCGAGAGTCGCTCATTTCCCAAACGGACGGACTGTCATTTTTGAGAGACGCTCATTTCCCAAACGGACGGACAGAGAGCAACGTCAGAGATAGACAAGACCACAGTAGAAAGAATAATTGCTTAAAACATTGAAGATTGACGGAGAAAGATCGGTAGCTGAGGACGTTGAAAATCGATTCTCGATTTTCAGGTAGACACTGCACGAAACTTGTTATTTATTTAATTATTACTGTTATTAATTGTTATTTACTCCTGTATTTTATTTAAGTATTTTCACAATAAACTCGATTTTCAGACTTCAGAATCGATCCTCTGAATTACCACGTGATAAACGATCTTACATATATATTATGCATTTATGTATAATAATAATAATAATAATAATTGTTTCAATATAATTTCCTGATGTAAAGAGACAAGGTGATTGGTTATAATTATATTATTATATTATTACGATATTAATTTATTTTATTCTATTAAAAAATTATATCGAAGAATATCGTTAATGTTATATATAAAAAATTATATTTTCTAAAATTATATTGCCAATGTCGTACAACAAAATTATAAAATACCAAATCTCTCGACTTAATATTCAAATACCTGAAAATTGAGAAGATTGTATCGCGACAAGTATTATGTTCTGAGCATGTCAGGAGGACAAGAGCTGCTCATTATCCCGTGTTAAAATCCAGAAAGGAAGAGGATCTTCTCGCAATCGTTTCGAACTCTTTAACGAGACAGCGGAATCACAGCGCAGCTGTCCAGTCGGTGGAAATTCGAAACACGGTCTATCAGGTGAATCATTAAAATCCTTTTGTGGAGAGATTCACAGAGCGAGGTCCTCGTCGAGCAAAGGACGAATCTCTGTGGTTGTTCGCGATGCAATTTCCTTGCACCTTCTTCTCCACCGGTTCGTGTGTACGCTCTTTCCACAGACAATCTCGTACAGACGCTACCTTTTCCGAATTTTTGATCTCGTTCGAGTGTAAAATCGTTTCTTTTTCCTTTATTTTCCCCAAATAATTGTTCTCTGTGCACGTCTTCCTTCTAACTATCGTTGCGTTTCTCCGAACCTTGTACTCGATTCTCTGCTCTTTTAAAGATCAAAATCATCTTATCTACGAATTTATTAAGTAAAAATTTACAACTTAAGCTTGAAATTTCAAGTTTGAATTTTCGTTAAATTCTTGTTTCCCGATGCTCAACATTTTTATCTATTTCACCTGCAAAGCTTCAAAATTTCGAACGATCCATATTCTCATATATTTATTCAGAGTATCGTATAATTTTAGAAAAGAGAATGTATTATATTAACAAAAAAATATGATCCTATAATACTATAAGACTCTGGATGGAATCTTGAATTATACAGTGATTAATACAATAATTAATATCTATATAATTTTGGAGAAGATGCTTCTCTGCTAGCAAAGTATGAATCCTATCTTACAATAAATAATTATTTTTCAACGTGGGCAAATAAATTTGTTGGAAGGTGAAACGAACAGGATTTCTCAAAGTGTGACCGAAAATTTTTATGAAACTCGAGACCGATATTATTGGATCGCTAATGAAATGCAGTGGTCCGAATATTTATAGAGCTGCAAAATTATTCGATCAACGGGTCTGCCAAGCGTAAGGTATTTGCAGAAATTAGTCGAGTCGGCGAGCGTTATTTGTCATCAACCACGATGACACGATAAAACGCGATGTCACGGTTTTCGCTATTCAAATTTTGCATTACTCTGCAGCACAAACTGAGTCGAGTGCTCGTATGTGACTGCCACGTAATAACAACGAACATTTTCCACGGTTCTCAGATATTTCTCTACTTAAACGTGTTTTCAGATGTAGAACGAATTTTCTGTTACAACAGTTCCATAACTCAATTTGCTTCGTTATAATTTATAATCAAAATAGACATTGAAATCTTTTTTCACTTTCGCTGAATAAAGTTGGCATTTCGAATGAAAGTTTGAAAAGTGCCATATTTTACGCCATATTACTATAAAAAAGCCACGTTTTATGCTAATTATTTTTGCTTTGCTTAAAATTGCAAATACAACGTCACATGGTAATTTAGTGAAAGCTATTAACAATTCCAGAAGTTGCTTGATAGGAAATATATCTTGGACAGCAGGCTGACGACGTTTAACGAGATCTTTTCCGACCTGAAATCCAAGTGTCGTCGAAGCTTAGCGAGAAAAATTCCGACAAGTGTAAACTTCGAACTTCCGGTCTAATAAAATTTCATTCTTTTTATCCATCCTGTTCCTTTCAAAATTCGCCGCGATTTCTATGAAAGAAGTATCCTATTTCCTCTTCTATCAGACATCTTCAAAGCAATTCTCGCGTATTTGTTTCACACTGAGTTTCGTGTTTCGAGTTTTGACACGTCGACATTTATGAAATTTTCACGTAAACGCACCGATGCGCGTCGAAAAGTTTTGAAGCGATGCCAATCGCGGAATTTCGCGATCGCCACGTTTCATATTTGTGTCGCGAATTTTCTTAATAGCGGCACGTGTTGGCATATTCGTTAATTTTTGATATTGCGAGAGAGAAGCAGATGAAATTCTGTTGCAATGGCTTCGCTGCGATCGAAATAAATATTTTCGAAATTAGGGGAAATCATTTCCAGATAACGTGCTTTTCTGCCAAAAACCGACGAACATAATGTGAATTATTGAACAGTATTATTTATTAAAAAGTAAGTATCATAACAACGATTAATATCGTGAAATCTCTGCGATAAAATTCGCAAAACATTGTACATTTAACGCAACGTTAGCAGGCAGCGAATAATTTTATTCTTTCGTTCGTCGACTCGATTGAAACGAATAAAACGGTGCAAACAGTTTGTTGAACGTACGGATAAAAGCAGCTAATTTGGATATCGGCGAAATTGTGTAGAGGGGGAGCGGAAATGTATGAACTCGTCCCAGTCTGCCTCGTTTGTTCGTCGAAAATAATATTATATTTTGTTTGCGAATGAAATAAATCCGAATAAAGTCGAATGGCGTGACGAGGTCTCATCAGATTAAACGAGTTTGCCGAGTAAAGTCGCAGCTTAAATTTTTATTTGAATTTTGTCGCTTGAGAAACGAGAACAATTTAATATAACGTTATGTAGATGTTATAGGTACACGAGGAATTGGCAAATCGGCACAAGTTTTTAATCAACGAAGCTTTAAAGAACTTTCTTTCCCCTCGGAATTTGAATTCCAAATTCAAGCGTTATTTTTAACTTCATTTTCATTAACTTCAGATTCCCCATAGAGCTTCCATCCTCGTGGTAACTTGCTCATTTTCTTGACACTGGTCGACCATGTAAAGTAATTCGCAAATTACGGATATACAGTGACGGATGAAACAAAAATCAAAAATCGATATACACTATGAATTACAAATTTTTTCCCATATCGGCGATAGTGACTTATCCTCTGGTATATATCATCATAAATATAACATAAATTATACTTATTCACTGTTCTTATTAAATATATGTCGGAGATGTAGAGACCTTTCTTTTGGAATTTTGGGAAGATCCCCAATACTTGGGCTCGAGGTGACACAACTGGTCGCCGAACGTAGCCACGGTCACGGGATGAACGTTTTTACCTGACAGAAGAAGTACCGATATTGAGGGACACAGGCTGTATTAAGAAACAAGCCCCGGTCAGGAGCAATGTCGGCTTTACGCGGGTCAGCCTAGTAACGGCGCCTGGAATTTTGTTGATATCCCCGGTCAATATGCAATTGACAAATGTGATCGTATCAGTCTTTTATTCTTGTGATCACCTTGGAGAGTTTACTGATATCGTCTTGTCAGACAGTCAGAAAGTAACCGAGCGTCACAGCTAACGTCACTTTGTGTTTGAAAATAAATTCTATTGTACAAAGAGTTTTCCCCGTTGAACGTGGATTCTTTATTGAACCCAAGAACATTGTCAATAGCATTCGTTAAACTTTGTAAAAGTCATCTCTATACGTGTAAATATAATCTCTGTTGTGCAAAACGATGGCTAATCCAAATGAAGAATTGTTACGCGCCCAAAATTCTAATGATAACCCGACATATATATCAATTTTGTAGAACTATAGAGTCTTTTATACTGCTCGTTTTATTTCTTTTATCACAGGAAGAAAGACGTTTAAAGAAACTTCAGAATTTTACCAAATCCTGGCCTGTACGCGAACATTGGCTTCTACGCTGTCTGCGATATGCTCGTAATGCAATTAACGCGGCGCAGACGCTTAATCCTATTGAGCCGTAACGTTCAGTTAAATGGCGACTGGTTGGTCAGGTGTCGACTACGTATCATTTTTTCTTGTAGTGAGAACGAAAAGGTCGCTAACGACCAGTCTCCGATCTTCTTGAAATCTTCTAGGCAGCTAAAAATAGTGAGGTCTAAAGTTTTATCTAAACCAGATCGTTCGTGATTCTCCCTTGCTCGCAGACAGTTTCGTGATTGTTGCGTGTGTGTTGAACAGCTGTTGCCTCGTGTGTACACGTAACATCACACCGTAATTATGCTGTCTTGCGATTCGATAAACGCGTCCACGCCTCGAGTGGAAAGAATAACACGACACGTGGCGGTTTTAATAGCTTTAGGATCTACAGACGATTTTAAATTGTTAATTATATCGTAAATTAACGAAGTAGGTGTTATAACGAAGGAACGTTAGTCGCGTGTCAGAATCATTTCTGGTTTTAAGGGATTTAATCAGGCCGATGCTGAGGGGAGAATTTTTGGCTTCTTGAATTTTTTATTGAATGACTGAATTTGGCTGAGTGAGTTGATTAATTAAATGGCGCTGATATGGTGAAATGGAAATGTTGAAATTTTCAAGAGACCAGAATACTATTTTCTCTATCTTATTAATAAAAGACGCGTGTTGCAAATTTAATCCTACCATTTTTCTTCCTGTGACTATAAAAAGTTATACGAGTGAACGAACTACTTGAACGACGAAGGTGAGTGAACTTGAGCTCTTTAATATGAATGACGAGTGTTTCAGATGATACAGACGAGATCCAGAGGCACCGTGCGCGATTGCCATTCGATTTCACGTAAAATATACGTCCGAATAAATTCTTAGAATCCACGCAGCGTACCGTTAATCGTGGTAACGTGTTTGGATTACGTTAACTTCTAAATCAATTTTTATTTGAACCGACTGAAATATTTCCAACGATTTGTGAACAATTCATCGAGTTACTATAGAGTTCTTTTTTTGAAAATTTCATTTAATAACAAAAGATTAATCTTTTTACTTTTAAAAAATGTTTGCTTCTTTTCTATGTTATCCTTTACAAATAATGGCTCAAATAAATCTGTTAAATTACGGTTTACATTACTGTGTAAACAGTATTAAACGTTAAACGTGTTTAATGTTGGTTTTGGTTTCTTCGGTCAATATGCGTCCTAAAATAAGATTATACTAAGAGGATACTTAAAATATGCTTTAAATATCCTCATCTCATCCTCCCGTTTAATTCCGAATAAGCTAACAGTTCCCCTTTACATCCTTTTAAACAAACAGAATATTATTCTGCTTCAATAAATTATTATTTATAAATTTCCTATATATGCATAAAAATCCGCAGCTTAATGATCGAATTGTTCTGTGAGCCAGTGTATGTCGCGTGGCGAATATTCAAGAGATATTAAGAAGTCGATCGACGATAAAAAAATAATAAAAACGTACAAAAGAGAGAGAATTACGTGACATGTTTTCAAATCAAAATACTCTCCATGCGTAGCGACCACATTCTTTGGTGCGTGACGCCGAATTTATCAGCGTGACTCCTGTTCCTCGCAACTATCGTCACGGTGCTTGAACGTGCCCACTAATCACTATGATAATGCCTCTTCTGTGATAAATTTCCATACTTACGCGGTGCACTTCGTTCGGACATTTGCTCGCAGGCATACTAATTCCAGTCCTCTGTAGATTCCACTCCTTTAATTTCTCATTAGCCAAATATTTATCTTTGGCACATCACTTGTCCCATTGTAAGGACGTTCGTAATATGTTACGGATTTTTATGCAATTTCACGAGGAATTTTGCTAAGCGCATCGTATTAATAAAATCGACTCGTTGAAAGACTCGTTACGCAAGGCTGAAACGTTCCGAGGTTGTGAGCAAAGCGAAAATCTGTAAATAAGGATATAAGAAATTTTGCATATTCTACTTCGAGATGATCTTATCGCGAATTACCAGTAGAGTCATTACTTTGTGACAAAAATTTTGTAAAATGCAAAGATCGAATAAAACGGACTTGAAAAGAAGTTTCCAGGATATTTGAAATATTTCTGTAGCCACGAGTTATCGCAAAATATCGTTTTTAAAGTATGGTTTAATCGCTTAAATTTAAATAGCAGGAAAAATTCAGAGCTGTAAAGACAAAATTGCGATTTAAATACTATGATAATTTGGAATAATCGAAATTGAAAAAGATCGAATAAAACGGGCTTGAAAAGAAGTTTCCAGGATATTTGAAATATTTCTGTAGCCACGAGTTATCGCAAAATATCGTTTTATTCCTGTAGCCACGAGTTGTCGCAAAATATTGTTTTTAAAGTATGGTTTAATCGCTTAAATTTGAATAGCAGGAAAAATTCAGAGCTGCGAGGAGAAAATTACGATTTAAATTCTATGATAATTTGGAATAATCGAAATGAACTGAAAAATAAAATAAAATGAGACACACGCATTTGAACAAGTGAACCTCTCCACTCGATTCAAATACTCGTTTTATCCAGTGAAAGTTCCACCCAAGTCTCGAATTTCTTTCGTTATATCCAAGTTTCTAACGTGTTAATGTAAAAATCGGGAAACGTTTCGTGATAGAACGTGCACGTTTAATTGCACAACGCGTCTGTTACGTACCGACGAGGAATGCAATTCATCGCACAGCTGTCTACGTTGCAACTAGTAACGTTAATTAAACAATTTTGACGATGAAACGTAGGCGCCAGTGCGCTGAAATATTTGCAAATGCAACACGGCCAGTAGCAACGAGCCGTCAGAAATTATTAAGCTCATCTTCCGTCGCCGAGTGAATCTTCAAATCCAACAAATCCTTTTCCCTGTCGATTTTGAGCGATCTTACTTTTACAACTTCGACTCTCATTCTCTAGTTTCACAGCAATAGATTCTATTTCCAATATTCATCAAGACTATAATATTTTACAGTAAGTTTATAATTTTCTTCCGTTAAATTCAATTACATTTAATTTCAATTACCAACGAGCCAACATACCCTGAAGAAATATTCCAAATTCGGCAAGAACGTTAAGAGCCGTAGTAAATTACGACCAATTAATTACGTGATCTAGAATAACAAGTTTCCTTTATGGATGATCCAGCACGTAGGAGGAAACAACTATAAATTTTCAATTCCAGCTGATCAATCTAATGACTCGACGATTCTCGTTGACATCGGAAATTCTAATCCCTGTGATCGACAACGAACCTATATCTCATCACGTCCGTGAACCACTGTATATACCGCCCCTTTTCATGTCAAATTTAATTCAATAATAAATCGAGGGTAGAAGTTAATACTCGAAGATCGTCGAAAGCTTTTAAGGAATAAATTGTCCGTTTGATCGACAGGAAAGATTGAAAGAGGAAATCGCATACGATTGGCACGAACGCAGGGCCAAAGGGGGAACAAATCGCGAGAACATCGAGGAAAAGCCCTGCTTCCAACTCGCAGAAAAGTATTCGAATCTTTTCTTTGGAAAGAGCTGCTGGCAACTTTCGATTCGTCCAAGTTTCCCTGGCGAGAGTTCTGCATCCTCCCAGTAGATTTTTTCGTTTGCCCGCGAGACATGCGAATTTTCATCGAAATGGAACACGTTTCCAGAAACCTCGCCTTCTATCTGCAATTTTTTATTTGTGTTTTAAAAGAAGATAAAAAGCCGATAATCGATCTTCTTTTTATATTTTAAGACAGTCACGGGGATATTTTATGCTTCCGTTTGATACAAAATCCCAGTAAAATATAATATTCAATTCTGTGAATTTTTTCTACATTCCCACGAATTTGCAAGCTACACGTAATAAATTTAAATCATTCGTACGCTTCAAAATTAATAACAAACGCCAGCAACAATCGTCTTTATATTTCTAATCGTAATTAACGAGTTTTGACGCACGGAATTATTCTAAAATCGATAATTTTATCTAACAATTACTTAACTCTGTCCAGTTGTAATTTCTAGGGGCATCGGTCTCCTCGATATCACAATATCGGGAAATACCTGTACGTTAACCGAAAAATTCTCTTCCACCTTTTGTAGAATTAATCGAACCAGCATCTTCTTGAGAATGTTTCTTTCTTCGAGTCGCGTGTCCCATCTCTCGTTATTGGTTATCTGCCTAGTGATGTCTTTCTATCGGAGGAATGATCATGTATCGAACGATAAATGTACGACGTCAATTATTGGATCGCGAGGAATGCCCGAGGCGTTAGAATCACGTGTATCTCATTATACATCGACCACTGTCCCCGTTAGATGAAGACGGACGTCAAGAAACATTTAATGATACACGACATAATCGATGGCTACAGGATGTGGAACATGTTTATTAGGAGTATATCAGCTCCAGAATATTCCCTAGAATATTACATCATCGAAATTAGCAATACGTTATGTGAGAGAAAATGGTCGCAAGAAAAACTGAAAGAGTTTGTCGTATAATTTATGTTATTGCATGAATAATTGAATTTTATTTTCTAGTAAATATTGTTTGCTAAGAACATTTCTATAAATCAATAATTTTATGTTGATATTTATGTGATATTTACATAGCAACTTTACGTTACACTGCAAAGTTTACGCAATAAATATTTCTATATTGAAAATTTCATGTTAATAATTGTAATATCTAGCACAAACTTCGTACTAGAATTATTATGATCGTGGTATCAATATTTAAATATTTGATACGGAAAGTAATTTTTCATGGATCAATAATTACCAATAATGAGTTACGAGATATTACTAAATCTATAGACAGTGAGTACACATGTTTGCATATCCTCAAGAGCAAACCTCAATCACTTTATCTCATTTCCTGCTTTTCAGTATTCGCTTCTGGTTGGCGAAATTTTTCTAGCGAAACTATTCAAACAAATCATTCAAACATATGTAGAAAAAAACCGCAAATATAGTTAAGACAAAATTCGAATGAAAATATTTTTCGGGATAAAAAATAGATTTAATATTATTCCGTTGGTGTGTATTTTTATATTGCGTTTATCCAGTGCCAAAAATATTCGATTTTTCTCGGTTCAAAAATGAAATAAAAAGAAATCGTCAAATTTCGCGAATCGTATTTTGAAACACAAATTCTTTTCGCTTTATTTTTCTTTTATTCTGGTGCTCTTCGAATATCCACGTGTTTTTTTTTTTTTTTTTTTTTTGAGAAAAAAATTGTTTTATGTGATAAACAATGCATTTATATGCGTGAATTAAATTATCTGAGTTTGATATAAAAGTCTTAAGTTTGTTTTTGTTTCTTCTTTGTTGCGACAGAAACTCGCGCGAGAACTGAGAAATTTGCGATATTTTTCATGTCAATAGATGGACTACACTCTGGAAATAACTCGCTGGGTTACGAAAATGAAAACGAAGGCTATTTTCCTTCGATGGGACCGGTAGTACGAGGAAAGATTCTCCGATTCTTCCAGAGAAAGTTACAATATATTACGTTACAAATAGAAAATTTATTGGATAAAGTGTTGCTTTGTGGAGTTGAGGAAATACCTGGATAGTTCCAAATCAATTCTCGCCTCCCGCTCTTTGGTTTTTGCCATTTTATATAGAAAAATATATAATATAAAATAACAATCCTTTTTAAATAACAAAAATCACTTAAATCTTTAAATTTAGGATTCGTAAATCTTATAGCTGAATTCTTATATTTGTATCTCATTTAAATTAATGCATTAGAGTATACCAGATATCTAATATTCAATAAAATTAACTAAATTCTTATCCAATGTTTACTATTCAAATCTAGATTTGTTAATCTTAATATACGTAAGATAGGTTTCTAAAACATAGTCCTCAATAATACTGAAGAATGTTATTAGAGGAAACATGTAACAAAAGAAAAATTTATAACGCAGAAACATTATTGCCTGCTGTCAGTTTTCTTTCTACCCGGAAAAGGTCGGTTTCTATGTGTTCTTCGTGTTTCTAGAGCAAGGAAATATAGACGTATTTTTTTGGTCATCGTTGATGGATTGAATAAAATGGAAAATATCGAACGGCCAATGACATTATTCGTTATTTCTTCTCTGTTGTCTCGTTGTCTCTTCTCTGTTTTTTTTCCATTTGCTGCACAGATGAACGAATGAGAAGACCTTAAAGTATTTTCACTATATTCCCCGCCAACTGTTCGCGCGTATGAAGCAAATAATGCTGAACTTCGTGAAGAATAAAAAAATAATAGTTCATCGAAACACACAGAATTGTTTCTACACCGTGATATTTTGATCTCATTCGATTTACAATATCTCGTCACTTTGATAACAGAAAAAGCTATTCTCTATCTTTAGAATATTTTTTATGTAAAATAAGTTTTCTCGAGGAAATATATAAAATTAAAGAATGTGAAAACGAAATGATCGATGAACCTGAAGAACGAACCTCGATAAATCAAGAAATTTTATTCCACAAGTTTCCGCTAGGAAAAGTGAATTAAGTGAAAACCGAAGAGTCGAAAATCACAGGAAATATCGTTTATTAAAAAGAAATTATATTATCCTACCGTTTTCTTTAGAGAATCAAATGAATATAAAATATGGAGCATGAATTTATTTAGCAATAAAGTAATAAATGTGGAAGAGAAATAACGTGTTTTTTATTTTGAAATTTTAGAGGAACTGAATGACTGGAAATATTGGAGGAAATATACGTATATTATACTGTAATTTATATTTATAGAAGTATTACTTCAATATTTTATTACGATATTATTTTTTGCTACTTTCATCATTATATTTCTTTTTATATTGGTAGAGCCATTAAAAATATTTTGATAAAAAATATGCTTTGAATTTTATGTAATAATTAAGTGGAGATTTTTATAAAGAAGTGAAATCTAAATGAGAATTTATTTCACTTATTAAATCATAATTGTAGATTGTAACATGCCCTTTATTTTGAATAATTATATATTTTTTCATTCTATGTATCCTTGCACTTTTAATAATAACAAACATTGGTTGACAATGTTTTGTACGTACTAATGAATGAAGATGAAATAATTCATTCATGATATTAATATTATCCTTCAACCTATTTAAATACTATCTATCTATTATGACAAACGATAGAATAATAAGATAAAATGATAAGAGCAATAAAATGATTCATTTACAATACCAATATCTTTCACTCATTTTCTATAATTGCAAACAATATTAATATTAATGCAATATCAACTTGTTGAAAGGTTCAGTATATTATAATTCTAATAATGTTCTCACGATTGACCTGTACTACTTACCACCTGAACCACTCAATTATCCATCAATTACTCGACTAACACCTAACCTACTATCACCCGTTACGGTATTTCTACTCTATACATACAACCACATAAGACTAAACCAATCTCGTTCGTTACATACAATAGCTCACGAAAATTATACGAAACTTCTTGAAATTTTATTAGCACGAACTTTCATCATAATAAATGTTCAAATATTTTCATATTTCATTGTATATCATCTCAATCAGTTGTATTACAATAACGTTAGTAATTGAATTCTGATTCCAAATATCTATTTATCTAATTACCGCATAGTTCTACTTTTCACTCTCTCCACTCCAGACAACATGTAGAAACAATTAATTAAACAAAATAAATATTCCTATAAAAAGAAAAAGAATCTTACCTTGTTACACTTCCCACTTTCTCTACTCGACTCTTCTTTCTCCCTCTCTCTCTCTCTCTCTCTCTCTTTCTCTACTGCATTTTTCCATCACTTGCGCATCGCACAGTGCGCAGAAACGGTTAACGAAATCAAGCAAACACTGCAAAAAAAAATAAAAAGATATATTCTACTATCCAACAATTTATTTACCAAATCACTCGATAATCTTACCTTGTCACTTTTTTTACTGCACTCTTCCATCACTTGCGTAGCCACAAAAACAATTAATCAACCACTGCAAAAGAGTAAAAAAAAGATATTCTCCTATCCAATAACCTATTCGTCAAATCGTTCCATAATCATTATTTTACCATTTTCCCCACTTCATTCTTTCATCACTTACACGCAACACGCACAAGGAGAAACAATTAACAAACCTTTGAAACATCACTGCAAAAAGGAGAAGAAATATTCGAAGGGGTTAAGATGAAGCGCGCCCGATAAATTGAAAGCGTTCGACTTGCGGCGTTCGACTCGCGACGTTCGGGTTCGTGCGGCTTCGTGTGAGGTCGGCCGAGATCGGGCAGGGCCGAGGAGCCAGGCAGCGCCGCAGCGCGGGTAGTTTTCGTGCCTGGCTGGTCTAGCTGCTCGTTGTCTGGATTGTGTGTTCGTCGTGCTTGTGTTCGGCGGTGGGTGAATTCGCGCGAAAAGCACGCGCCTCGAAGAACGTGCTTTGCTTTCATTCATCTGTCGGCGGTTATCCGCGCATCTCACCAAGAAACGACGAAAAATCGGCCCGGCGATACGCGTCGTCTCTTCTCCTCACTCTTCAACTCTTCTTCCTTTCTCGTGCTACACGGCGGCCTCTCGACGGTTAGTCAGTCAGTCAGTCAGCCAGTCGTATTCAGTGCCGGTAGATGCGCTCGTTGTGCGCTCATGCCACGTCCTGCGCTCGAAAAATTACTCGCTGCGCGTGTCCAGCTATAATCGAGACAATTCGAATTCATATGTGAGTCGTATATCTTTCAATATCTTTCGTTCGATCTCTACATCAATCGAGACTATCAGATTAGATTGGTCCATTAGCTCGCGCAGTTTTTTCTAAATCGTGGAAACTGAATGTTCTTCGTGAGTTTTCATTCATTCTTTGATTAGAGAGTTTCCTTGTTTCTTTACAGTAATTAATCTGTGAGTTGTATGCTTCTTGTGAATGTGAAAATTTCTATTTCTTCATTATGCACTATGTATTACAATTGTCGCGAAAATGTTCAGTTGTACGTATAAAGGATTTGGTTTTTTCTCACAAGCAAGTTCATATGTCGAGTTTTGTTTGTTTTGCGAATCGTGAACCGTAGAGTTTCTCCATTGTGTATTTTCATTCACTGTTTTTGAATTCCTTGCGCCAAGAGGTTCTCGTGTTTCTCTTTTTCAACATGAACCGGTGTATATGTCGTTACAGAAGACATCTTTATTGACATGTCGATATAAAGCTTCGTATTTCACTGTTAATCTACAGGAAGGAAGTAAATGTTATCGAACAATGTATAACACATCGGATAGGAAAATTTTGTGAGATAAATTAAATTTGTATGAATCGTACAATATACAGTCCGATATAAAAATGTGGTATTATCGATTAGTAATAAAAATTCGCCATTAATGAGTTTCGTTCGATTCTTATGAACTGTGCAACACATAAATCGATTTGAACATGACATTATCGATTAACGTAAAAAATTCGATTTTATGACATACTTTCAACTTGCCGGAAGTATGTAACGATGAAGTTGTTTGCTAATAACCGAAATTCGTTTAACTTTCATATCTACAGATTATTTATGATTCCGTAAAAGAAACAAGGCCTATGAACAAGATTTTCGTGAAAACAAGTCGTGGATCGTATAGTCAATTCGCATATGAACTTTAAGTGTCTCGATTATGCATAAGTGAATCGTGTCGTTCATCGCTCGCGTTGGGTTTTTCTCGCGTTCTAACCTTATTTCTTTATCTAGTGGTGATTCGAATCGCGGTCTCGACGTGTTTTTGTGCGTTAGTGCGTGTGTGAGTGTAGCGTGCCCTATTTATATTGCAGTGTGCGTTGACAGACGACGCACGTCTAATTAAGGGAGAAACTGCAGATCATGTGAGTACGGAAATTTCGACTTTATTTTCGTATTTTATTTTGAACAGGACGCACGCGAGACACTTTTTTTTGAATGGCTCATTCGACGTACTGAACTCGTAGCTTATGTTATTTTTCGTGAAAGATTAAACGCAACTTCTAATGTTTTGGTTTTGATCGAAGCGAACTGTATTATCAAAACAAAGTCTGTTTACCAGTATAACACGTAGTAATTTGAAACGAATCTGAAAGTCATCTCGAACATGTAATATATGTGTTAAAGATCGTACCTTGTGAAATACGGTTTAGTAACAACTTTTACAAGAAGAATTTTACTCCAAATTAATTTGAAATCAATCTGTAAATGTATATACTATATATATACATACATACATATATGTATAAATGTATATACGCAGAAGTTACTGCACATTATCGTAAATATATATTTAGTAAAGAAGATTGGTATAAATTAGTATAAATTATCTCGCAATAGAATTTACACTTTGGTCAAGTTTTTTTGGTACCTTTGTTACCAAGTAAGTCTTTGGCTTTATCATGGAAACTGTTTAATATTCCTATAATATTTGTCAAAGTTTATTTTAATTTTAGAATGATTATAGTTACATACTCTTCTTATAAAACAATGAGAAATTCATTCTAAGTGACTCACATATATATTTGAATACTGACTACAGAAAATTTTTATGAATATATTATGTGCGTTGTACAAAACAGTTTGAAATTGCATTACCAGCACTATAATACGATACCACTGTCATGATTGGTCTCAAATTTCACTAATAATATAATCGTGATAGCCCTGTCTTATTACTGTGCTAATGGCAAATGTATAACACGCATGGTACAGTGGCATAAAAGAAAGTTTAAAATTGATGTAATTATAAATTTTATTTGTACTAGAAATTTGTTACTCTATATAAATTTGCATTTTATATCATTTTTATTTTATTTTAATTGAATTTAATTTATATTTAATTTCTCATTTACTTTTAATTGCTCTGTAAAGTTATACTATCTTTTTATACTTCATATTTTATACATTTTCTTTTGTCCGCTATTGTATACCGATGAATGGTTTCTCTAGCTGTTCGAATATTTTTGTGATCCACTGTGTCTCCTAGTTTTTGCACTCTATCGTGTAGTTTTCTTAGCGTCGGCCTCGTTCGATCACAACAATCATAAAACGTCGTACTTTTCACCAGCGGATGGTAAATACGAGGAAAAAGGAACAAGTTGTATATGCTACGCGGTTTTTTATACGAAAGTGACGAGGAATAATAATTCATACGCGGTTGCGTAACTTTCCCACGGCTTGTCACTTGTCATATCTTTACAAATGTCAAATATCGCACATTATAGAGACGTTATCGTTAAACATAGAAAAAGGCAATTTTGACGTTACAGATATGTCAAATATAACGATATAACAAAAACATTTGCATGAACCAAATTTTCTTGCAAAATCCTATTTAAATGTGTAAAAAATAAACAATTCTCTAGAAAATCTTTTTTTAGCATATAATTTTGAAATTTACAAAAGTTCATCTATCATATTATTATTAATCACCTGTATAACAAAAATTAGGACATATTTTCAGCAAAATTACATGAAAATGTACTACATTAAATATATAAATTGCTGAATTATAACCAAAACGATCTACTTTTATTGGACTATTTGCTCTTTCTCAGAAAGACAAACATTCCAGTATCTTTAATATTTGTTCAATATATTTCAATTTCCTTAGACATATTATCCATGATATTACATATCTCTGTGATTGTATTCGTAATTATTATGTTGCAAGAAAATTATGTTCAGTTAAACTCTAACTAAATCAGTCGTAGACGTTCTAAAAATAATTAAGATTTATAATAAGACAAGAAATAAAGAATCGCGTTTTTTTTCCTACAAATTTATACAGAGTTTATACAAATTTATACGAGAAATTATTATCAATGCTAACGCTTCTGTTCATCAACAAAGAACATTTTAATTTATAATTTAAAGCGGTGTTTGTGCCGATATAATTTAGTTGTGCATTTACACCAAGAGCCTTCTCTTTGCACTGCGTATCTCCAACAAGTGTCTTGCGTGCGTGCTTTTCTATTAAGATTTAAAATTGTTAAAAATACGCTACCGCTCACAAGTATTTCGACAATTTCTACTTAAAAATAAATTCTACTTAATCACAAATTATAAAGCATACAATCGTAAAAATAAAATATATTAGCAGAGAAATTATAAAGATAATGCAATTATAAATTAATCGTTAATCGAAAGCTACCTCAAATCAAAAAGCTCGTAAGTGCTATCTTAAATTATTAATTCATCGTTAATTTCTATACATTTTGGAGAAATTCAAATTTCGTTACTATAAATCGACGAAAACGTCGAAATACTTAGGAACGGCTGATGTATGTATAATGTAAGTTAGGTTAGAATAATGATATCAATGCTGTGTGTCACGTAATCGGAAAACTTGAACAAGAACTGTTACATAATTATTTGAACTTGAAAGAAAACCGGAAGTACCTATACGGAGTATACTGAATAATGGAAATATGTAAAGAGCGATGACAAGGTAAACATTAGTTTCTTTTGTCTAGTGCGAATATAATACTTGTTCCGTTTCCGTTCTTTTAACGTTAATAATAGCGTCCGAAACAAAGTGTGGATAACTAATTAATTATAATTTTGTTCGGTAAGTGGATATTTTTTTATAATATTCTGTCGAATCATATCGCTGAGATGAGATAATATTCAGAAGGCAACGTATAATTAATTTTTTTTTTTTTTTTGAAAATTCTGGATCAATGATATTTCTATATACATTGGATGTTTTACATTATAAATATTTCTGCGCTACGATCTTTACATTAGAGGTATTTCTATGTCGTAAACTTTGTACTGCAGGTATTTTTCTTTCGTAAAGTTTGCATTGGTAATGTCTTTACGTTGTAAATTTTTCAATAAAAATACTTCTCGTATTGAAAATTTTGCTCTAGAAATATAACGATGGATGTTTCTATATTGCAATAATTTGTAATAATTTTACATTTGCAATATTTCTGTATTGCAATGGTATGTCACAATCTCATACTTTTACATATTACAAATTTCCTATTAAAAATATTTCTATGATGCAAATTTTACGTAAAAAGTATCTTTATAGCAACAATTTCGTATATTTGATATATTGCAATGTTCATGTTAAAAATATCTTCCTGCTATAGACTTCCTGTTATATTGGAAACATTTTCATGTTGAAAATTTAATATTATTTCATAATATCTATTTGGTCAAAATCTCCATATTAGAAAAACTCTGCATCAGAAAAGCTTACATTTAACTCGAATTAGTAATACTGTTTCATATTAGAATCTCTATTTTAATTAACTTTGTCACGAGGAGTCAAATACGTAGCATCAAAAGCAAAGCAAACCAAAGTTTATCTTCCTCTGTTAATCTCTCCGCTCTTCTACAAACCTAATATTCGTTTAGTTCTCCCACTGTGTATAATAACATTTGAAACAAAGTGAGAATAATTAATTGCCATTAACCCTGTTCATTTGTTAGACTCGTTTGCCATAGCAAGACTCTGCTATTGCGAGAAGCTTGTACGAGATTGTTTGAAGTTATGAAGAGAACGAGGATGTGTTGTATTATCGGAGACGAAGTCCTTTCGATAACTTTCCCTCGTTATCCGCCTTTCCGATCCCCTCGCCTGCAAACTTATATTTCTCCGGCAGTTTTCATTTTTCTTCAAATTTATACTATTCTATCTTTATTTCGAAACTTCTTAAATAAATGAAACATCAGTTTGCTCTTTCCTTCTAATTTGTTAAGTCGATTATTAAACAAATCGTGATTGATGCTTTTTAATCAAAAGACGACTCGGCAATAGAACGTTCGTGTACTATAATTAATCTAATAATATCGTATGTTATAATTAATACAATACAACACAAATATATTTGCCTAGAACCATTATTTGCGATAAATTAATCAGTTGATGCAGCATTACTGTTGCATTAATTTTCTATGTAAACCACGGCCGATTAGCATTAAAACAACAGGCGATATTACGAGCCAAAATTATGCGAATATCTGCGAATTTCTGTGTTAACGAGACAACCATACCGGGTAGAATTTTGACGACTATACAAATTCATAGAAACATGTCAATTGCCTACATAGATTCGTTGTTAACGGGATGTTAAAATCTAGTTTGAAGATTTGCCAGCTACTTAAATTTGTCTAATTGCAGATTAGGTTAAAACTTAAATTTTTCTCAAGAAAATAAAATTGCTCCAGTGCACCAGCGTGATACATTTTTTAATTCATTTCTCCGGAAAACTAAGCGTCTTATAGCAAAATTTTATTCTACATTTTTTACCCATTTTCACACGCAGAACAACCCCCTGTCGATTATTTTCTCTTGTTCAGTTCGGGATCAGCCAAGTTTAAGCTACTCGACGAATCTTCAAGCTCGATTTTCTAAAAAAATATCAGACTCCGGACGAAAAAAGGGCCTTCTACATTTTCCACTTACTTTTCCATGTAGATTCGTTTCGATTTCGGTTTATCAGTTCGGTAACATCCTGTGTAACGGTACATAAAATTCACGTGGCAGGTAATATGTTAATGAAACTGGAAGCGATTTCTTTCACCATGTGTCGCAGGAGATTATGGCTGGAGACACGAAATCGTGAATTACATAAGCTCGTTGGATTTCGATGGACCGTCGAATTAGAAAAAAATGCCAGTTCGTGACTCTTGTTAGTAATCGATTCGTTACGTAACCACGGCTAAAGGCTGCGTCTATCCGTTCACTCCATTTGTCGATCATCCAGTTCTCTCTTACCTGGAAATTTACTCGAGCTTCTTCTACCGGAACTGTTGAAAAAGCTCAATTTGTTCCAATGATTGAATATTTTTTGATAAAAATAAGTTATAAGAGGTTCGTGCTGAAAATTTCACGACTTTTTTTTTTGAATTTTCATCGCATTTCAGAATACCTTATTGCGTTATTCTGACCTTGGAATTGGGGGAAATTTTATGACAAGCTATTTTGCATTGGTTTCGAACGATCGTTGGAGGTTTTAGGCGAAATTTGTAAGCTGAATGGGAAATCAAGTTTTTCTAAGATTTTTCTACGGTTCGAGGAATAGCTTTCGTAAGTTTCTGATCAGATTTAGGAATTTTCTTTCGATTAAGTTGTTTTGGAATATTTTTCATATTTGAGAACAAAATTTTCTCGAACCTTGTCACAGAGATTATTCTTATAACGTTGACGAAATTTTATGCGAATTCTGTATTTTCCCTGAACAAAAATATATAACCGATATACCCAAATCGAAATTGTACGTAACACTTTCGAAGCCAAAAACGATACGCGCGAAGCGTATTATCCTGACTCTTAAATTAGTAAACAATCTTTGAACCTAACTTCAACTGAAAGTGGTAAAAATGTAAAATACACAATTACCATAAATTTCAGGGTTGCCAGGGAATTATAATAAATCTTAGTTTTCCATTCTCTTCCTGAACGGTGATCCCAGCTCGTAACATAAGTTGTCCAGTAACTTTCAATCGATTTAGCCTCGAAGATACGCAGAATTCTCAACACGTGTTCTGCTATCGCTGAAAATTGTTCGAGTATTTTTCTCGTCACCTGTTTTCTCGCCTGTTAGTGGTATTTCTGTTTGATTCGTGTTAATGCGACTGCATCGAGCATGCAACACATCGGAATTGTCTGTCAATATGTTCGACAACCACTTCAAACTTACTCGTATTTGGCACGAAGAGCTTAGTTTCTCGTGAAACAAACGATCGTTCACGAATGATTATTCGTGTTTTCATTGATCGTAAATCGCTATTATTTCATATTAGATAGTAATTAACATTCTAATATCAATACAATCAATATTGATCTTTTATTAATACCTAATATTATAATATTTATCAAATTATCATTAATTTAATGACAATTTGTCGATATTAATTGATAATTAATTTTACAAATCACCGATGTTTGTTTTTCATCGATAGGTTAAGTAAATATAGTCTAGTAATTTATTCTCGTATTCTAGGGTTTTTCATCGATAGCTTAAGTAAATATAGTCTAGTAACTTATTCTCGTATTCTAGGGAATTCCTCTTAATTTCCTGCTCGGTTTTCTGTCGATCTTTCGAATATATTGCGCACCAAGGTCTCTGTGATTTCCCAAGATGAAATTCTAGATATTGCTTGGTAATTGAATGGATTTTTTTTATTTCTTCCTATGTACTAGCTATTGAAGCAGGATAGAGGCATGGAATCTCTTCTCGAATGATAGATTTAGGTCATGTTTCGTGATTGATCTTCTGTTTGAAGGAGTTCTCCTTGCACCTTCCCTTTAAAAATTGAATTATGTAAATGAAATATATATCGAATACGTAGATGTCAGTTATATCGGGACGTTATTTTCATTGCTTATTTTCTGATCACGTTGCCCAATGATCAAAATATATCTCTTCATTCAAATATTATTAATTCTAGTTTATATCGTTACTCTTGATTATACAGACAGAAATAGATCAAAGTGCGAGCGTTAGTTTTCATAGTGCAAGGAATTTTATAATAAAAAAAAACATTATTTTCGTCGATCTTTTTTTTTTTTTTTTTTTTTTACCTTGAAACCCACCATCGCACGTGGTTGAATTTATCTTCACTTGCGTTTTCGTACGATATAAAAAAATATTTTGCCCCTGTAGTACACTGCAAACAATTGCCAAACGACCCACGTAAATACAGCGGTCTGTAACTTTCTAATTTCAACAAATTTCTAACTTTGTAATCGTCGAAGGTTCAAAGGTAAATCAATTCCACTCAACTTTTTCACTACTTGACATTTCATTTTTATATCGTGGAATGTCGAATTATGGGAAATATCAGAAATGGTTGTACGTCAAATGTACGATAATATTGAAAGAATATTTTTAGTTCCCACTTCTCAACATATGGAAACATATAATCGCCGTACATCCTAGTTAAACAACTTTGAGTTATTAGTATTTTCAGTTGGCAAGCATCGAAACTATAACTTGCATCTCAGCATGATACACTCAGCTTCCGTGAGGTATTTGCGTATGTTTCGCCAAGGCGCGCTGCATTCTACGCGAGAATAACTCTATACGAAGGAACAGGCGAGTGAATATGAAAAGCTGTGGTAGGGTTTTAACCATGCGTTGACCAAAGAACGAAATACTGTTAGTCTTTCTAATGCTCAACCAACTGACGTTCATCTAGTTTCCACTAGGAAAACGTTTTAGGTTTTAATGGTGGCCACGTTGAAACTGTCGTTTAATGATTTAGGACACCGGTCTGTCTACCGAGACACGGAAGTTTACTTTACAGTACCGTGTCTTTGATGGATTTATTTCTAATCTGATTCCCAAGTATATTTAATTACTCGAGCGTAGAATTATTAAATCTGGCCTGGATTTTTTTTCCAACATTAATCGAAATATTTACGAGTTCTCAGCTTTTGAGAATGTTGAAATATTTCTCTTCTCTGTCACGATTTTTTATTCCCCAGTATTTTTGTATCTCTTCGATGTTTCAGTATTCTCAGTATCCTAGCTTTGCTACGTTTTCTGATATTTTTCTAATCGACATTTCGAATATTAATTTATCCTCGAGTATTTTTTTTTTACATACAATTATTAATGTATTAAAGAATATTAAAATAAAACGTTTCTTATCGACGACACTAGACAAGTTTTCATGGTCGAAATAATGCAACACCCGGTTATAGTAATATTTATTGTAGTTATTGAAAATTTCCATTGTCAAAATGTAGCACCAAGCCTGAAATACGAATTCCAGGTAATCTTTTGGGAATGCACACGTGCAAAATTGATTTGGTACTTGTGACGGAAGCACGTGATGGTTCCCTTACGTGGGTATATCGTCTGGGGATTTCCATGTCAAAGGGAGACGCCATGTAAATCTTGTACGGCAAGGACTTTTGTATTTATTGAATGTGTGGAAACACGCTGTCGACGACAAACGGTTAACAGAGAGCCGCTTCTTCTCGCGTTTTAAGGTCGTCATAAATATTAATCCAGGCTTTTGTAGAAATTTTTCCGTCTGCAGTCCTCGAGCGTCGTTTACTTTCTTCTAAATTCACGTGAAAATCAGCTCTGCTGACATTTCCAATCCTTCAATAACAAAGTAGTTGCTCCATTCGATATTTCATCGTGACTTGAAAGGAAACAGATGTTGTATTTGCTCTGTTCAACATTTTCCAATTATATTTCACATTTTACAATTAGAGAATATTTCTTTACGAGTCAGAGAATTTCTACGACGACAGATAAATAATTTAAAATTATAAAAAAAAGGACACGTAAATCCTCGTCCATAACGTTACAGGATTAAGAAAATAGTTTCCAATAAGAAGGAAAAAATGTTTCTCAAGCAACGAATGCGTATTTTCTAAATAAACCAGTCTTCTATCTTACCAACATACTTATCCATATAAATCACTTTTGCAACAAGAAAATCTGGTATCTGTGTAACATAAATCAGCCAACAACATAATCGTTCATTGCAACAGGGTTGATCATCGTGAGATCTCGAATCGACAACGATGCATCGTCAGGCGCAACAATGTACCGTTGCGTATTATGTTTTCAATCGATTGCACGTCGCTTCGTCCCTGAACTATGGACTTCAGTGCAAGTTGAAAGCGAGTGTATCGCAGTAACAAAGTTTTCAACGACAAAGTAGATATTTTTAATACATACGATCCCTCGTCGACTCGTGCATCTCGCAAACGCGCACCGCCATTATTTCTCCAGTTTTATTTACCGTTTTAAAACGCTACGCTTTTATCTCGATTCTATCAATAAATAACGTTTCTACTAATCTCTAAACCTTGTATTGTTCGTGTATATGAGTGGATAGATATTAATGTTCGCGAAGTTGCCGTATAGTTGCCGCCTCGTGAAATATATCGAAATCATCATTTTGACAAACTTTTTCCTCTACATACACAACACACATGGTCGCTTTTAGTTTTCCATCTACATACAAGAGTATGTTTCCTACGATACGTGTATTTTCTTCTTGTCTTTTATTCAAAATTGTCCGAATTGTGTCTACGTTGATGTATTCGCTCCATCATGGTATCTATCGCAACTGTGTTAATAGTATGAAGCACGAAAAGAGAAAAATTGTTTATGGAAACAAAAATTCCTAACAAGCCTGAAATAAAATATTAAAATGTACATGTGTCTCAGTGTCACTCCATATAAAATAATATATCACGATGGTACATTATATTAAATAACATATTTCAGTGTCACCCTGTATAAAATAATATATTTCAGTATATGAGATATACCCCAGCAGTTTGCTATATAAAATATCGCGTTATTCTAAATACGACAGTTCCTCGTCTATTTTCGTCAATGCTTCTCGTTCGGCTCGTTCATTGAAAACATTTCGTTCGTGTTTACAATCGTATGTTTCGCGTTTCTTTCTCTTTCCTCGCTACACCGTGAAACGACTATTTTCTTTTTTTTCCACCAGGTTTTTGTTCCCAACTTTCTGCCATGGTATTATTCATTCGCATTTGNCTCTCTCTCTCTCTCTCTCTCTTTGTTTTACCAACGAATTGGATCAGGCCACGTTTTCGGCACCTATGGCTTCTTTTCCTGCAGCTTCTGTAGATGTGCAAACAATTGTTTCGCTGGTAGAATCTAAGGAAGGGACGGTTGTACGCGAAAAAATGAATTGAAAAGCTTTTCTTCATTTAACTTGCAAAAGTTTCGAATTTTCTTCGTTTAACTAGAAAGATTGTTAAAAGTTTGCCTGAATGTTTCCCAATTCACAGAGCACGAGGAAAATTCCTATTTTAATTTCTACCAGGATATAAATATTTCTATCACGAACACGTATGAATAATTTTGTAGTATTGCACGGTTCCGAGGGAAAATCGATTTCCTTGCAAGAAGAAGGTGTATCCAGTCAAAGTGGAAGCCCGAAAGCTGACGTATCGTGTACGGTGTACACGTTTGATCGATAGTTAGCCGCCAAGGGTGACATGTGGTTTACCAGCACAATGCTAGAGCATATCACGGCTCAACACCGTCCAGGATGTGGATAATGCGAGTGTACGGGTAGATTTGATGCCGATAGTAGACGTGTTGCTTCTATCCCTCGTCTAATTAGTCCTTCAGTCAACTTTGTCCGATCTTCTTGTCGTTATCTTGATCCTGCAGCTTAACCATGGCAATCTAATCTTCCTTGCGTACATTAACGCAGTTACAGTACAGTTTCTGCAAAATTGTTCGACGATTGGCAATTTTCTATAATAATTGTTGAGGTTATTAGATGTATAAAGAGAGAGACGCGTGGATAAATTGTAAGGTAGAAAATATATTTGAAATACAAAAGTGTAAGTACAAGTAGAAAATAATAATTAGTCTGGCCCAGATCCTCACGCTAACAGTGTTATCCTATAACTGAAAACCCCGAAGCCAACGTCGCCTGTCTACTGTTTATGGTCTGCCTTCGTCCCAGTCTTTCGTCTATACGCTGTGGATGGCTTCTTCAATGTTTGAGAAAGCTAAAAAGACCAGATGTAGAGTTTTATTAGAAGTGGTGACCACTTCAACACCCACCCTAAAACTCTACGTCCTTACAAACAATTATCTCTTAATATTTTTCTAACTCTTGTCGTAAATATCTGAACCTTGACTTCGTCAATGCCTTCACAAATACATTTGCCAGCCGCCTTTCTCTTTTCCATTCAAATTAATTTTGTTACTAAAAAAACTACGAGAAGGCTAAACAGATCATGTAGAGTCCTTCTTTTAGAAGTGATAACCACTTCGACAGTAATAATATAAACTTTTTCTTCGTTGGACAAACATTTATTCTTTTTTTTCTTTTATTTGGTAATTTATTTACAATCAATTCTGCTAGAGAATTTTAAGTGTTACAGTAACTTGGATTATAATAATTTATATTATGATTTTTTTTTTATTTGGTAGTTTATTTACAATCAATTCCCATTGAGAATTTTAAGTAATTACATTTGGCGTGGTACAGTAGCTTGGATTATAATAATTTATATTATGTTTGATTCTAGTTTAATGCTTCAATCTAAAGGGTATTTTCTTTTTAGTCTGCCGGTCTGATCCGCCGTGTCGAGTAGTTGGCTGACTAAAGGGTTGTGACGGTTGTTGACTCTTGTGTTATATCTGCATTTTTTTTTTTTTTTTTTTNTTTTTTTTTTTTTTTTTTTTTTTTTTTGATTTGATAATTTATTACAATCAATTCTGCTACAGAATTTTAAGTAACTTCGTTTGACGTGGTACAGTAATTTGGATTATAATAATTTATATTATGATTCATTCTAGTTTAATGCTTCAATCTAAAGGGTATTTTCTTTTTAGTCTGCGGGTCTGATCCGTCGTGTCGAGTAGTTGGCTGACTAAAGGGTTGTGACGGTTGTTGACTCTTGTGTTATATCTGCATTTGAACTTGTATATTTCTTCTTTGACTGTGGGTATCTTGAGGTCGCGGTGGATTGTTTCGTTGGTTACATACCAGGGTGCATTTAATAGGGATCTTAGCGTTTTCGATTGGAAGCGTTGAAGTATTTCAATGTTGGAATTACTTGCTGTTCCCCATAGTTGGATTCCGTAGGTCCAGACAGGAAACATTTATTCGATCAAAATATCTTTTTCATTCAAATGAATACGCTCAGCTTTCTCATTTTATCGACCAACGCTGTACCGATCGGTAGTCGATTGATCGGCTTTTCGTCGCCGACAATCTTATTTGAGCAGTAATTTGTTATTTAGTACTAAGGTACCTTGCTCGGTTGCGTTGCTTTGCAAGCTCCCACAGTTTTATTCCAATTTGAAAAACGTACAAAGAGAATGGTATTGCAGAGTCTAAACCGAAACAGAGCCGGCGCCAGGCAGAATCTGCGCCTGAGCTAGAGGTCAATAAAGATACTTCGCCTTTTACTTGTCAATTGGGAAAAAATATCATAGAACGTGTTTGGATAAGCATCAAGTTTGAAGAAAACGTGAACGAACTTATTATACCGAACCCAGTACATTCGTTGAGTTGGACATTCTCCGATCTTTTGTTTACTTCTCACAAGCAAAGACTATTCGCAGGAAGAGCTGAATTTTTGAAATGTACACGAGAATTCAGCTGGGAGTAGAAGTGCGACTTTGCAAGCGATGGGAGTTGAAAAATCGTAATCTGGATATCGCGTTCGTCGCGTTTTCTAAGCTAATAATGGAAAGCCGAGGCGAGATTTCATAACTGCGGATTATCTGATCGTTTTACGCTCGCTGGCAGTAAGTGAATAAACGCATACGTGATCGCAATACGATCCTCGGGGACCGACGATAAATTAACGCGGACCGGTTTTAGACGACTTGAGAACTCGGCCTTCCGATCCTCCTGCCAGTTGCACCAATTCGTTTCGCAGATTTATCTGCCAGCCGACTTTCCTTTTTTCCTTCCTCATATATCTTTTTCTTTCTTCATCTTTCCTTTGTCGAATTATCTGCCTTTCCACGACCAGGTCCTAATTTATCGCCGCGCAAACTGGCACGCCGTGTGTTCGTAGGCCGTCGTTCGAGCGGATCTTTTATAATTATTCCGCGACGAAGTAGCGTTATCACCTATTCAAGCTGACGAAAGGAATAAATAGGTGAAACTAAAGAAAGAAAGCGAAGGCAGCTCTTAACCCATTTGCATCATGGCCTCTTCTTCAGAGGACTGGTCGGTCGTAGGTGCAGTAAACGACATCCGAATTCTTCATGGAGTTTATCGAAAATTTACTGTTCAAAGCGATTGGTAGACAATGTTACTTCGCAAAAATCGCATCTTACATTCTTTATAACAGAAAAAAAGTAAAAATTATTTAGATTAAAGTGGAAATAAAAAAAAGCAGCCGCAGCGCGCGTAATAATCTGTAATGATCTGTAATTTCTAAAACGAAACTTTTTCTTTTCTGTACGATCGTTTTATTGTACGTAGAACTATTCATTATTTGATAAAAGGTTGTAATAATTTTAGGTACAAATGCTTCTGTATAATTATAATCGTGGAATTATCAATGATGGAATTATTGGATAGAAGAATGCTATATTCTATATAATTTTTAATTAATGGGCAACTAAATATACCAAATGTTATTACAAAATTGACAAGATAGACGCAAGCTATAGTGAGCCTACGATTAACATAGTTGAACTTGTATTTGTACAAACTGTTTGCTAATAGTATGCGGAGAACTTGTACTAACTATCGTACGACTTCGCGTTACATCATCGTCTTCGACGAATGGACTATATATCGCTTGTGATCTCGATTACATTGGTAACTCGTCTTCCAGGCGAATCTAATTATCGTAAACGACAATTGCCATCGCTTATTCTACCAGTCAGAAGCCAGAGAGCTAATTTTCATACCGTGCGAAAAGGTTATCGTCCAGCAGCTGTGTTTTTATTCCGGTCGTTTAGTCGTTCAGTCTCTCTCTCAATGACAATCCTCGGATGGGCCGTAAAATTTTATTCAACTTTATCATCGTCTCTATAAATCAACGCGAGAAGTATACCGCGTCAATCAAAGGAAAGAAGAACGGAGTCCGCAAATATAGAAAAAATATTGGTGAAATATAATGCACGTTGAACGTGCATCTCGAAAGTGATATAATTCAAACAGGTTTTATCTTACGAACAAAATTATTCTTTTTACTAACTAAATTATTTACGTATCTTTGGCGACAAGCGTAGATTCTACAAAAGAATTATTATTTCTGTCAATTTTCCTCTTTCCTTTTACGTTCTACGTCTAACGTAGAAGCAAATTATTTTCAGTCGTGACACTTTCTATTATGCAGTTAGAACGGTAAATAAGTGATCGGGTAAGTGGTTGGACTTGGATTCGCGAGCAGGAAGCGGTCGTCGTAGATTATAATTTTGTTTTGATCGCTGCAGAATTTTTATACTCTCTCGGTGTCTGGCCAGTGACTGCATCTACTTAAGAATGTCTGGTTCGCTGCGTCTGTTCCTACTTATACCGTGGTTACTGGCAACCTGCGTGATAAACATTAAATAAAAGGAAATTTTACCTATTCGATTTTGCGTAATCTTTATTTAGTTATTCTCTGTTATATTATTTCATCTATCTCCTCGAAATATAAATATTTAAATCGATTAAGGAAATAATAGACGCACAATGTTTTTTATTTTTTAATTATGCACGAATATAATAATAGAAATAGAACGAAATGGATCATACGTGATTCAATAAAATAATATAAAACAGAAATTGTTCTTCATCTGTTATCACCTTATGAAACGAAAGAAACTTTTCGGACAACCTCCACGATTCGAGAGAATGCACTGCTCTAAGCAGAATTTTTCTGTTCGACGAATGCAAAGCGTGAAAGAAGAGACAGTGGATGGATTTGTGTTAAAAAAGGACGCGAGACAGAACGAAACATATGTAGTCGCGTATTTAACATAGAAGCTGCTTTTATCACGCAAAGATTTGCCAAAGATTTCATTCCTCGATGAACGTCGTTGAACCTTTTATGGTTCCGTGATATTCCAAGCGTGCAGCTCGAATTCCAGCGAAAGGAAAACAACAGGAACTCGATCTGGCAAACGATTATCGCGTCGGCCGTGACGTGACAATGAGAATCGTTAACACGTTTGTCACACACGGTGGCTCATAAAAATATTCCTACGTTTATCAATGAAATTTTTCACCAATATCTACGTTATACGAAACTCTTCGTTCGTTAGCACTGTAATGAGCAGACTGTGAATTTTTATGCATTTAAACAGGAAATTTTGAAGATACAAAATTGCACGGAATTCGTACAATAGGAAAAAGCACATAAAGTGTCCAAAGTATGGTGCTTTTTATAATATTTACCAGATGAAATAATTTTCTATCTGTTTAATTATATTCTCAGAAATATAAATTCGCGAAAATATCCGCAATTCAGTTGAAACGCAAACATTTGGAAATGTATGTAGAAGTTGCGAGACACTTGTTGCAAATATACACTAAGTGAAAAGTTAGTACATGCATAGTAGTCTTAAACATACAATTAGCGTTAAAGATAGTCTTGCTACATATTGTGGCTTATTAATATAGCGAATAGTTGGTAGCGAATAATTGTTTGTTAGCGATAATTGACTGTTCAAGCACTTTGATCATCTCCGCGAATCTATGCTTCCAATAAATAGCTTGTGACTTCTACATATATTTTCAAATTCTTCTCAAATTTTGCCAATGTGACTGCAATAGTCCTGTTTCGTTTCAGTGCCATTGAAATTTCAAAATGTTTTGTATAATATATATATCGAGTTAGGGGCCTTTAACAAACAGAATTTGACAATTAACCGTGACTATTAGATACTCGAGATGCCAATGACAACAATCAATAACGAATACACGATCAACAGGATAGCGCTTACTTCTTCAAAGTCCAAGTGCAACTCAACTTACTTGTCCACAGTCCAAGTGGAACTCAACTTACTTGTCCACAGTCCAAGTGGAACTCAACTTCTGTCCCTTTCTATGTACCTCTCTGTACCCCTTGGGTCAACTAAATTTTAAGGAGAGCTATACAACTACGTCATCCCTCTGTTAGGTGAAAACGTCATCCCTCTGTTAGGTGAAAACGTCATCCCTCTGTTAGGTGAAAACGTCCATCCCGTGACCGTGGCCACGTTTAGCGACCAGATGTGTCACTTCGATTGAAGTATTGGGGATCTTGCCAAACGTTCCAAAATAAAGGCCCCGATGTCCTTTGGAATTTTTTGGGGAAAATCTCCAGTACTTTACTGTACTTAAACAATAAAACTTAGAAGTAGTTGTTTATGATCTAATCCGAGTATGGGTGCCCGAGGTTTATGACGATGGGCTTGGGCTCCAAGTGACATAACGGGTCACTGAACGTAGCCACGGTCATGGGAGGGACGTGTACCTAACAGAGGTATGGAACAATTATATAGCTCTCCTTAAAAACAAAGATTGACCCGAGAGGTACGCAGAGGAGTATATAAGGACAGTTCCACTTGGACTGCGATTCAGTTCATTCAGATAAGTTCTACTCGTACGTTGAGTCACACCAGGATCCTGATCACATCGCATTCGTCATCCCGTTGACCGTGGATTCGTTATCGAACCTAAATTCATTGTCATCGACATCTCGATCATCCGATCGCTATTGTTACTTGTCACACTCTGTAATAATTACATTTGTATCGGTAAATATCATCTCTGGTACGTCACAACGATGGCCAATTCACGTGAAGATTCATTATGCGCCCCTAACTCTAATGACAACCCGACATGTATAAAATATCCTTAGGAGTGTGTGAATACTTCCATGTGCCAGTGTATGTCAGTGATAAACATAATAAGATCTGCATCTGAACTCATTAAGGAAGAGATATTCTTTATCGGCTTTGCACGATCTCGCAACCGGCAACTCTTTCTTATTGTCCAATTAGATGTTTAGTCGTCCTGCTCCTTTCTTTTCACGGTTATTCCAACAATTTCTCGTGATTATTCGCAAAAGCTTCTGGGAAAGAACGTATTCAGTTTGCTGGTGATGTCGTTCTTTGTTGAGATTAATCATGTCGGGTCAAATTAAACGGCTGGCTGGTTACATACAGGGTGATCACGTTTTAATGAATCGACATTCTTTTCGGAGTAAACCGTGAGAGTGCAGGAACGACGGAAGAGAATAGCGTTTCGTCTGTTTTATATTCCACATAGCGGAATATGTAAATTTTTTAACATCCTTTATGCCTTCGTTTTTGGTAAAAGCGGGGCGATTTTTCATTTTGTCGATTCTCATGCCAGCTCCAAGTTTTTATTTAGACTACATTTTTGCTTTTAATAGAAATCCCACAACCTCGAATTTTATTTAAAAAACAGAACGACTTTCAATTTCTTTACTCGCCATACGTAATTTTTCGTTAAATCGCTTCTCCGCTAAATGTTTGTGAGATTTCCATGTTTCGTAAAAAATCGTGCGTATTTTCCCACTAATATCTTCTCACCGTTGAAACAAGAATTTTCAAGGTGAAATATCGTGTTTCTCGATGCGGTGTCGTAACATTTCGTCGAAAATGTAATATTTCGCCAAAATTTGTAATTCTTCGCCGAAAACTCATAATTTCTGTCGATAATGTATATTCATCGTTAAAAGAGGATTTTTCATGGTTAACACGTTACGTGGTTTACGAACGTTAATGAGTAACGCTGGTAATGATAGCGACTAATTCGAAACTGTGAATGAAGCGAACCACGACCGCGACATATTAGCATAACACAGATAGATGGCGGACGCAACGGTGCAATTATATGCAATTAGGTTCGTCGATTAATAGTGATCGATACAGAATGGATTACCGTAATTATACCTGATTATATACACTCCTGTACTGTGATCGATGTTTCCTCACTGGCCCATGTTAACTTATAAAACTTGTTTTCCACGTCTCGATAATTTACTCACGATCGATTAAGCTGGATAATTATTTAACAATTATTTAAGGATAATTACATTCGTTAGAGAAATTTCATCGATTTTACGCTTCGAGGGATGTTATTGTAGCTCGTGAGAATTCGACTGCGTATGTTTACGTATTTGATGAAAAGCTGATTTTTGCGCGATAACTACAACACCGCGTCCCAATTCCTCAGTTTCAGAACGCTGATGCAGAAGTTGCGAAAAAGAGAAAAATCTCCCCTCGTTCTCGTTACTTTTCAGGTAATTTTTCAATGACAGCGATATTACTCGACTGCCTGTGAGAGAGCCTGTTCCAACGAATAAACGTAAAAAAAGGAGCAGCTTCTCTTTATTAACCTAGAGCAAAAACGTAGAAAAGAAGATTTATATAAAAGTCGTCAAAGCTTTTAAGGGAATATTTAAAAGTCACGAAAAACGCACGATTTCGTGTCACCTTTTTATCGAACGAAAATCACATTTTCCATCGATCTGATAGAAACACAGAAAGAAATAAAGATCGTCTTTGTTATCATCGTTCTTGCGAAATTATGATAAATTTATACGTTTTTCAGATTCCAAGTAGATTTGTTTCAGTTTACTTTCCACAAAATTGAAAGCAATTTAGCATGAAATCGTTGAATCGGTAGAATCATTGAGCCAATAAGCCTGAAACTGTAGAGGATTTTTGACTGCCGAGACGAACATCGTGCAACAGAGAAACGAGCATTGCTTCTTATTGAAATACGTGTAATTTTGTGTGCTAGATTAGCCACACATTAGTAGTGACACACATATATGAGTATGAGTGTGGAGAGTATGTGCGTGTGTCACCCGCTCAGAAACAGTAATCAAATAGACGAAACATCCTGCATGCCACAGCTATCGAAATAATAACAAAACAGTAACTGACTAACCGCCTCTGATATACATCCGTCGATAAACCCCCCCCCCCCAGAGGGACTAAAACCTCAATATAAAAATCCTCCTAAGATTAGCGCTCAAGATATTATTATTCTGTTGTAACACTTTGAACCGTCGCTCTGTTGGATTTATATAATGAAAATTCCATCATCTTATACGAAGAACAAGGCAAGTCAAATACCTAGGACTTCACATAGATACACAACTTACATGGAAACAACATATTAAATCAATAATAGACAAAATACAGATAACAAGGAGACAAATGCATTGGCTAACAAGTCGAAAATCCAAATTAAGCACAGAAAATAAATTAATAATATACAAAACAATCATAAAACCAATCTGGACGTACGGAATANGCAAAATAGAGACAATCCAATCAAAAATTCTTAGAACAATAGTAAATGCCCCATGGTACGTTAGAAATGAAGATATTCGGAAGGACCTGGGAATACCAACGGTCCAGGAGGAAATTAGCAGATACGCGGAAAGGTACAGATTAAGAATAGAAACACACCCAAACCGGCTGGCTACGGAAACGATCAACACAAACATAGATAGAAGACTAAAAAAGAAACACCCAGCAGACCTCACAAAGGATATAACATAACAAACACAAAGAAGGTACCCCGCTGGGGGTAACCTTCCACATGCTATGTATATTTAAACTATAACATTTTGCCAAATGTCCTACTGGACAAATTGTAAAATTCACAATAAATAATATAAAAAAAAAAAAAAAAAATCTTATACGAAGCTCAATTTCTTCACCTTATTCGTGAAACGTTGGAACTGCGACGCGAGGAGATTGTCACGTAAACTTCAGGGTTGGATGATAGGAGAAAAGAAGGCTGAGTCGTAACCCAACTATTAATTTTCCTTTATCGAACTTCATTATGAATTCAATAATCATAATCACAGCTCACTCCAACAACTTTATATAGAACCTAGTTACACTGATGGGTATGTATAAATCAAGTACGCGACTGGTCTAAGGGTAGAAACCGGTAGATATGTTGACTATTCTAAAGATAGAGAATAAGTGAAGTTTAATGACGATGTCGTGGAGGAAAGCTAGTTACGGGTGTGTCTAAGGACACGAGACGAGCCGATTCGTTAGGGACAATTTTGGTTAGGAAAATGAAGGCGATAAACGTTGCTTTCGATTGGATCGTAAGAAGGTTGGTGGACCAGGAAGGGTCTTAACCGCCCTCGACAGAAAGTTGCTAGTGGGAAGCATCGTATATGAGAAAAACAAACTTTCCCCTGTCAACCCGTAGTAAACGATAAATGTAAAGGACACTTGAAATAAAAGATACTTGTTTGGTCAGAAGGACCTTAACTATGAAGATGCTAAGATTTATGGTGGGTCCCTAAGACTATTGAGGGTACGCCCCAAGGATGTGTAGACATCTAGTTGCCATCTTGCCCTCGGTGTGTGGCCTGGTCTCTGACGTGGATTGAGATGTGGTTGATGTTACAAGATCACCGGCGATCTATCGGTTTAGTGATTTCTTGTGTCTCCGATGTAACGTCAACAAATGTCTACAACCTACTCAGGAAATCTGAACCGCTCTGCACGCGACACCAACTCCCAAACCAAAGGAATAAGAATTCAGCACTTGGGCATAATATAAACAAACCTCTAGAAGGGCTGGGTCTTGGTCGAGGCTTCAGTCTTTCGGTAACAGTCTAACCGTGAACTTGTCCTCGTATTATAGAATAAAGGTATCTCGAACTCTGGTTCAAGAACCCAACATTTTTTTATTATTATTCTCCTGTCATTTTTACGCGACACCAACGTGACACGTGCACAGCATCTCGTAAAACAGATGAGACAAAGAGAGTGCCGAGAGTGCAAATGTATATCCACGAATATCTTGCAAATCATAAATTAAATAAATCTGAAATTATTTTCATAGCAATTCTAAGTGTAATCTAAGTGTTGCTATACATGTGGGATAGTGTGACATTAGGGAAGAACGTGGCGTGTGGAGTAATTGTTTATTAGCGTTGTCAAGATAAGTTAATGCTGTCAAGGAGTGTTGTGAGCGTTACCAAGGTATGTTAAGGGAAAAATGAGCGTGGAGAATGCTGTCAGAGTTGAATTAATCGTGCACGTGTGAGGTTCGTTGTGTTGTTGTGCCGTAGAATTAGCGTGAAACGAATACGCGAAACGGAGTTTTATATTTGATTCTCGTGAGTGTAACGATATTGTATTTATCATACTGTTTTCCACAAACTTATAATATAACATTCCTACATACATTTATTTCGGCGATTAAGATCCACAATTCTCAACAGTTATCCATCACGATAATGGCTGGAACTGATACAAAGTATAGAAAAGTACATTGGATTTCGTTATTGTACGACGTTTGCTCGCCCGATCAAGCTCAGCCTTCCGTTCAATTCCTTTTAATATTATTGCATGGCAATTCCAATTACTTAAGATCGCTCGATTTCGAAGACTACCATCTGCAACCAGACTAGTTCATTGCACGTATGGTGTTCCCGGTAGGAGACGAATACAACGCGACGATAGAACGATTTATTTTTCCAATTGACCTATTCATCGAGGAATTTTTACGCTTCTTCCACATTTCAGAAGAATCGAGTATCTTGCGCTGCGTGCTGCATTGGTCGGAAAAGGGTGGTAATTGGATGAACTTGAAGTGTATTGGTACGCATTTCGTTGCCCCCAGCAAGTAGAGAGTGTCGCGTAAAATGACACAAAAGAAATAGAAATATAAAAAAAAGGAAATTTAGAATGAAAAATAAAAAGAAACTTTATTTTTTTCTGACACAGTTCACAAATTTTACTTCCTAGCTCTAGGCGTGACTTTTCAAGACTGATTCTTACAACTCGATTTTCGATCGGACTCGGTTATTTGTCTTTTATCACCCCTCAATATCCCCACCATCCAACCGCTTGTTAGGCGTCCGCGACCGTTGCCACGCGCGCCTTCTTCTCGAATATTCGGCGGAAGGACCGTTGAGATATTGATGGCTCATTAGGTACTTTGGCGACATACATCGTCGCCGAACGCCGCTTCAGCTTTATGCCCGTCAACAGTCCATCGGATTGAAAAAGGGTGCCGGTCGTGACAAGAGCACTAGCTTTCGATCGTTTCCACTGCAAACTTCATAGATTTCATTTCACTGCTTTTCAAGTTCGATTGTCTACGCTTCTGGTACTTGCAACATAGTACAAGTTAAACGTAAATAGTAACACGTTGTCACAGTGTAATCCGCTGCATCCACTGGAATCTACAACTACAGCGTTCTTCTAAGAGCCTTCGAAGTTGATTCACGCTCCTAGTAATATCAAAATTCTGCAAATACACTGAGAAATCCAGAAACCAAATGCTTCAAGACTTCTGCCAAGCGTCGAATCTGAGAACACAGGCCGAAGACGATCGATGCTTGGTTTTCGGGTTTGCTCGCAATTTTCCAGTCGGTTGAACAACGAAACGTTTCTCTGGATCGAGTTTAGGGTATCAGAGGAGAGGAAGGCGATGCTCGAGATAGTCTTGAGCCAGGAACGCTGTGCACAGTAAGCGAGAAACAATAAGACGCCTCTTGGAATTATCTTCCCTTTTTGCCAACAAAGGACGAAGATTTCTCGCGAGTCCGTGAGAAAATGGCCCATTGTAGTCCACGTCCGGGCCATTCCTGGTGAAAAGCAAACGCAGATGATTCGCAGGAAATTCTTTTTATCTCCGCCAATCGACGAACCGCGAATGCGACAGGGAAAAATAAAGAAATTCATCTGACAAGGATGGAAAAATGACACGTCATTGTAGAAGAATTTCATTGACAGCTGGTGTCGCAGCTACCCATTGTCGTGCTAAATACATCTCTCTTCATTTTATTTCAATCGCCTAAGGTCGCATCAACCATTCGCGTGGATTGTTAATGATTCAAGGCCGAGGTTTACAGTTCGTAGCAGGTTTTATATCTAAATTCTTGTTTATTTACGACTTTCGCAACGAGCGGCGATATTGTAGTATCGTGGACGAAAGAGATCTCGGCCGAGCTATAAACAATGTCGCGAGGAAGCCTAAGTGCCGACAAGCCCAACAATGTATCGTCGGTCCTTCGACCGAATAGTTTCGCGCCAAAGCCCTGCGTGACCCTGGCCACCAGCGGTTGCGGAACACGTGCGTGGTGGGGCTAAGACGAAAGACAAAGGGATGCTAAGGGACAAAGACGAATTAACAGTCAGTGTTAGTTGAGAAGCCAGAGAGTGTAAATGGAGAAGTCAGTCAGTTGCTAGCGTCAAGTAAAATTCGCGATAAAAGAGGAAGAGCTGAGCAACAGCTTAACTCGACTGTCCATTTATATTTTTATATGCTTTTATTCACAAAAGTGGCTAAATATAATATTACAATGAAGTAGCGAAGTTCAAAGTATTAAAATAGTTGTCCAAATCGCGGCCAGGACTGTACCCAAGGCTAGTCTCCTGGTCGAATGCTCGCAGTTTCATATGTTGAGTTTGTAGGAGTTGAGGGGCAAGGAGAGGATCCTGAGTGCCCTACGTGATGGGGAAAATTTGGTGTTGGGCCATGTGCAAAGGCAAGGTCCAGGTCTGAAGGTTCATTGTCAGGTAGTGTGGAATGACGTGGATTTGGCTATGGTCGTTGTCACACTAGCGTTGTCGAGAGAGTGTGGTCCTCGTGAGAGAGCGTTGGATCCGTGGTGACGAGAGTTGCAAATCAACTATCTAGTTGTCTTAATTATAACACGTTATTGTGGTTAGTTCACGTTAAACAACCATCGTTTCCTGTTTAACCAACATCTGTTTAATCCATTTATTGTAAATAAACTATAATTGTTGTAAAGGTCCTACAATATACTCCACTGTCAGGTGCATTTTATGCAGTTCGCAGATTGTATTCTTCGTTGAGGAGATATTGGAGGCTGAGAATGCAAAATGTGCTCTTCATTATCGAAATTTTGGATAGGAAAGTCGATAGATTGGAGGAAGATTAGAAATCGATCGATCGTAGGGTCTCGAACGATCCATTTCTACAACGTAAATTGCTTCGCTCGTTGTAGCTGAATAATTCAAGGGATACACTTGTTACTCGACGAAGGTCGACTGACGAAGTTGCGTGAAGTTCGTATAATTTATCTGCCGAAATCGATTGCAATTTAACGTGGCTGCGAAACTTCTCAATTGAATCGTAAATAAAGGCGGAAAGTCTGAAAATATCGAAAAGAGAATATTTCGACTGCGCAACTTTCCACCGCGAGCAAAGAAGAATGAAACTGAATTTTCTTTCGCTCGAAACAAGCTACGATTCAGCTTTTCGCCGATGATATGGAAAACGCGCACCGAGGGAATAGAAAAATTCGGGGCTAAAGATGGAGAGTCTTTAGTTTTGCCTAAAGATACTACAATGCTTTTTCAAATGTTCTTTTCGCTCATACTTGGCAAAAATAGGAAAAAGTAGGGAAAGGAGGATGTAAAAAATTGTTGCAAGAAATGCGATAAGGTTCAACCTTTTCAAAAATTTCTAATCGTCTCAATGAAATTTTATATTTAAAAAACCATCTTCTCTTCGAGCTCAATTTAACAAACAAGCTCCAATTAAATCAGTTTGGCTTCCTTTAAAACTACACTTAGAATTAGCTTTAAACTGCACATTCAAAGTGCATAGTAATCGTTGGCAGAACGAGCTGATAACGTACCAAGTCCAAGTGACGACAAAAACCTGCCTATTAAATCAACTTCCAACTCGCTATAGCCGTAACCATCCACTCGAGCTTGGTATTTTGCACGAAGCAGCGTAAAAGTGAGAAAAGTAAAAGGAAACGACACGATCGTCTATCGGCTTTAAACGTCGAAATTGAAACGCCAGAGTTCGCCAACGGGAAACATGTTTCCACGGTGGCCTGTAATTACGCGTCGCGTATTCTGTCGCGGACTGTTCCTTGCTGAACAGAGAAACAAAAGGAGAAGATGCCAGGGACGGAAGAAAGAAAGGAGGAAAAGAAAAAACGATAAAAAGGAGAGTAATTAAGCCGAGAGTGTAGACCGCGTTTTCTCTGCTAACCAAGACGAACGAAGGTGTCAGAGCAATGAATGCAGGCGATTCACACGATGCAGCAGGCGTATACATCGTCGACGAGTTTCTAGCTTCTCTTATACTTTGATTAGTGGCATCGTTGGCCTCGACCAATGAAACTTCCCACTCGGTTGGGCAGCGTCTTAAAGTTCACGTTTTCGATGGTCGATCGCGAGGTCTTCGCCAACCTTTGAAGGTCCGTGAAGATCGAAGCTCTTCCTGAAACGTGAGAATATTTATTTATTTATTTATTTACTCATCCCATTGGCGAAAAACCTTATTAGTAATACGAAGAGAATAGATACGCGACTGAGTAAACAATCGATAATTATGAGGTGGTGTTAAATGTAAGTGCCCAAGAAATACTGTCGATATTCAACAAAAAAGTCTATTAAACAATTATCAGTCAACAATCAACATTCGCGCTTCTCGAATGTGTTCCCTTCGCTGTTACGCTAGACCCTCGCACTTTGCTGTTACGCTAGACTCTTTGCACTTCGCTGTTACGCTAGACTCTCGCACTTTGCTGTTACACTAGACTCTTTGCACTTCGCTGTTACGCTAGACCCTCGCACTTCACTGTTACGGTAGACCTCCGCACTCCACTGTTACGCTAGACCCTCGCTAGACATTTGGTAAATTTTTCTAATTCAATTGCTAAATAACGTGTGAATGGCTACTCCCATGGATATCTTCGAGATTTTAGTATTAGAACATAATTCATAGGAAGACCTTTTTGGAGTAAGGTTTCTCCCAAAAAATTGTTCTTACTGTACCTGTTCATTTAGAGTACTTGAAGATACTTTAGCCTAGTGAATTTACAATATCTGTTGTTAGGATACTTAGTTAAAAATACTACAGAATATAATACGTATATTTAGACCAAGGTTAGGCTTTAAACGCTGTCCTTGGCGAAAACCACTGTACAATTATGGAATTCTAAATATAAGTATTTGGCAACGTTATGTCATGTTAATATAACTAAAAATCTCGAGATTTGCCAACTAAATATTTTTAATACGTTCCTATTACGCCTCTGTTTCATAGCAACTTCTTTTCCCATTTTACAATAAAAGTCCATCAATTTTTTGAACTCGATTCTCCAAACTTTAACATCACTTCGCACGAGAAAAATTCCTCAAATATGTAGATCCAGTGATTCGTAAGCTGAATATTCGATCATGTTTTCGAAATACGAAGGAGAAATGAGGTTTAGTGAAGTGGCGTGTTTGAAATTTACAAGCAAAGCAGATTCGACCGAGAAAAACATATCAGCATGGAATAACAACAGCTGTAATAAAAGATCAGAGAAGTTGGCGCTGGAATTTTAAGAGACGCAAGATGAATTTTGATATCTCGCTGTGGGTCGCGGTTTCAGTTTACCTGCACTTGATTTGTCGCTATTTTGAAATGTCATTGCGATATCGTAGATATATGTCATATACATATTTCTATTTCGAACTTCTTCCCAAACGTTTTTATATTTTTAAAATGCTAAAAAGTGAAACATTTTTCTTCGTGTATCTATCTCCAGAAAATTATTAAAAATGTGAAAATTTGAAATTTCTATATTTGAAAGTTTTTATTTTACAACTTGTAAATTTTTACTCAGAAGTTAACCTTCCTTGAATTAATAAAATTAATTTGAAATATGCTTGTAGCTACATAGCAGCTAAATATTATTTTCATTAATATGTAATTGATATAGACAAATTTCTAAACATTTAAAAAAGTAACAATTTATTAAAAAAAAAATGATTCATGCATCGATATAATATAATCGACACATCAGAATTAGATCTCGATCGAATAGTGAATCGTATCTTGAAACTTAGCTCACGTTATACTCGGAGATAAAGACATTTTCAGGGCTTCGATAATTTTCTAAAGAAGCTTATTCCACTGGCTTGTTCGATCTAAATACGTTTGACTGTGAATGTAGTAACTTTTCTTCAACGACTAGGGCCATTGGATTAATTATAAGTACGCAAAGCAATTATTTGCACTTCAATGAAAACAAGGGAACAACGATATCACACAACTACGGTTCTAACTAGGAAATACGGCTAACTGAGCTTCTGTTTGATAATTTGTACGTACAATATGCGATATATATGCCTGTGCAATTGTGGCGAGCATTCAAAATTGCCGTATAAACGCGGCGCCCAATAATTAATTGCTATTGGTAGCTTTGTTTCTGACCAGAATTATAGATCTCGGATGAAAATGTAGGAATTTATTAATAACATTATACGTGAAAATATTTGAAACTTTGCCGAAGGGAAATCATAAGAATTTTAGAATTTCTAAGATTCTAAATTTCAAGAAAGCATCGTTTAAAAAGAAATAATTATAAATCTTCTACGAAAGCTACAGGTAAAACTATTTCGAATTTTTTCGTTTCACGTTTTGTATAAATTGTTAGAAAGTATGATAGAATAAAAAATTACAGCCTAAAATTGCGCTAGAAAAATACGAATGTTCGGAAGATACGAAAATGAAACATATCTGTTGAAAAGATGATTCCTGGCGTCTTAAGATATTTCATGCAGGCGCGATTCGTGAAGAAGACAAGGGAAAATTGTACATCCGCGGTATAAACGCGAAATATTTATTAATACGAAACGTAGCAATTCGCTGGGGACAAGTAGGACAAGATACTCGTCGAGTAACAGTCCGCGCGGCCGTGTCGGATCACGAGACAGCATTATGACATTCCATTTCTCTGGTAACGAACATTAATTGAACAGCAAAATTGGAAACGCGAGCAGCGAAATTGTATAATCGAATTACGGAATTCCCTCACTGACAACATGATTCGTGGGAAAGAGGAAAAAGTCTCGCTCGGATTAGTATCGTACACCGGCTTCGTCATTCGTATGCAAGTTTTGTTAATTACTTCATTAAAACTCTACTTTTAAACGTTATCAATAACATCCTGTTGTTTTTGTTATAATTGGAAGGAGGACGATTATAAATGCAAGAACGAGTGGAAAACATTGAATAAAACTGTTTTGTACGAGATCTTTTTTTTAAATCTCGTGTTTTACGTCACGCGCGTCTTTGAAGTTCAAGTTTATTAGTGCAGAATCGTGGTGGCTAGCTATTCTTCATCGCAGTTGCTCGTCGGCTCGTTGCGGACTGCCGCCACACCCGGATCGTGCTCGGTAATTTACATCGACGCTTGAAAAACAAAGGTAAAAGCCGATCCCTCGCGGTTTCTCGCGTGTCAGCGGCGCGTCGCGTAGGCTCAGCGCACATACACGAAGACACACGCGCTTACATTATCCATAATAGTGTGTTGTACAAATCAATGTCTTTAAAAAATCTAGAATTCTTCCGCCGGTGTCTTCTTTTCGTTGCGTGTTGAGCGGATTACGTAGGTCGTGTTGTACTCTTTTAATATTGCATTTAGTATGCTGCAAGTGTCGCTGATAGGTTGGTTCAGTGTTGACGACAAGCTAGCAGTTCGTCCAGTTGTGTGAAGCCTCGTTTTCGACAGAATTTCCTTTGAATATTTTAATTTTGTCATTCAAGATTGGTAGGCGTACAAATAAAATACAGAGCATCCTACCGAATTGATACCACGGCTGATCTCCGATGACCAATAATATTTAAAATAACGTTTTTAATAACTTTTAATTCCAATATTCTCTGCACAAATAGTTCAAATGAATAATTCTTCAAATAATCGATTAACATTTCATACGATACATATTCCTGTTGATTCCACATGAAGATAGCAAATAATTGCTTTTGATCGCTACTCTGTCATTTGTTCATATATTTCATCAATATTCATCTATCGATACTATAAATCGAGCAAAGTTTCCATACGAACGACAGTGTACGCACCTACTGGGTTGGCAACTGTTTTTTTTTTCTTTTTTTATTTAACACGTTGACTGCCATGGGGGTCGCCGGTGACCGGCACTCGATTTGGCTATAGCGCCACCGGTGGCCCTCACCACGAAAAATGCTTCAAGCATGATTTTATAACTCATTTTATCTGCTGCAAATAATATTTCAACATAATGTGCATCGCATAATGAAAAGTTCACGTCGGCGCCTTGGGCAAACCATGAAAATTCGTCTGGCAGTCAACGTGTTAATGAATATATCTCATTATCATCATTTTCAACCTATGTGACTGACCAGATTGCTCAGGTAGCATGGCACTGGGTGCCATGCGCGCTGATTGGGCGTGATCCCAACCCCTATGGCCATAGGGGTGCCCGGGTACTGTGTAGCATTATAGCCGAGGAAAGTACCCGTCATCAAAGAACGACACTTGACCAGATTGCTTCAAGGGCCCCGTTCGACCTGAGACGAGTGAAAGCCCCTGCAGGCCTAACTGACCCAGGTAGCATGGTACTGGGTACCTTGTGCGCTGGTTGGGCGTAACCCCAACCCCTATGACCCTAGGGGTGCCCAGATACCGTGCAGCATCATAACCGAGGAAAGCACCCGTTAGTAAAAAGCGACAACTGACCAGATTGCTTCTCTCTCTCCTTCTCTCTCAAAAAACGAAAAGAAAAGATTATCATTGGTTTTGTCATTGGACGGTATTGTCAAAATCCGCAACCACTTAGTTGCCAACCCAATATAATCCTAATCGTTATTATATCACGCAGGATTTTCACAATACATTGGATCCTCGATCCTACAAGACGCGTTAGCGAGTCAGAGTTTCAATTTCTTGGAAAATAGCACTTCGTTGAAGAGATGGTACGTACGTACGTGGACGACTAATTATATCGAAGCCCTGTAATTGCAGCGCGCTCTTCAATTACTGACCTCGTCGAACCCTCTCTGCATCGTTTCCCCATCGACGGGATGCTCGAGACCGCGTTGTATTCGCTCGACTCGTGCTTTGTACGTCTCCGGTCTACGAAATGAAGCCCAGAGGGCGTCATCGACACACTTTGTGCTCTGGTAATTTGATGATCCGCGCGAAACCTCGTAAGGATCAACGATCCTTTTCTCGACAGGCCAATGGCTGCTGTTCTCTGTGCTAGCGCTCTTGGTTTTCATCGATAAATTATGCTCGTTAACTTGCCGCTAATTACACGCTAAACTCCTCCGTTTTCATTAAGCGGCCACTCCTGTAATCTTGGCGAATTTCACTTTGATCGGTGACTCGAACGACCCATCAACTGGATGAGTGAAAAATTTATCAAAAGGCTGTCTTATCCGCTGCACTAGTTTCGCTTTTAATCCTTCGCGTTGCTACGCGGTTTCCAATGTCTCGTAAAATTGTTGCAATTCTGTTGGGCTGTAAAATTCAAATTCCATCGGTGCGCGTAGCGTTGGTTAAGCAAACGCGCGTTAAAATAATTTTTGTTACTTAACGAGGTTCAGGGAAGATATTAGCCACGTTTCTTTGAAATTGTTACGAGACAGGGACTATTTTCTTTTTTAATTTGTGCAATTCTGAATGATTAATTTAACATTCTTCGTGCTAAATGGAGAGATACGTCAATTTCAGTTCGAAGCAGGAGTAACTGAACGAACCGCTTGTCATAATCCTTCACTATGCAATCCCCTGTCTGAAAGTTGCGGAGAAATCTCTCCGGACATCTTGAAAGTCACGCACTAAACGTAACTGTTTTTAACCAACCGTACCACGAGATACTCTGCCTCGTCTTATCGAAATTCCCCGGAGAATCCCGTCAAACGACACGACCAATCCGCTTTCTACAGCGCGACCGAAGTTCCAAGCGAAAATTTTGTCAGCCAGTTTCGCAGCTCCGAATACAGTTAAATTTCACGTACGAGAAACTTCCGCAAACTGTCCTCAACGTTCCCAGGTTTTATCTCCGTGTCAAGAAAATCCTATTGTCGATCTTTGGACGCAGGATCCTGGGATTTGCGTCCCAGGCGCGTGTTTCGCGTTTCTATGTTTCCACACAGCCGCTTGCATTTCTTTAAAGTTGCGTAGGATCGATACCACGAGACAGTGAGAAATAAATAATACACAGGGTGTATCGTGAAACCTTGGGACCCATTTCAGCGACAAATAGCAGGCACAAAAGCAATAAAAAAATTGGTACGAACGCGTGCTTTTTAGAACCTCGTTGCAAAGTTGTAGCCATTTTTGTGTTTCAATAATCCACAACTGCTTACTTTCATAAAAGATGCTCGAAATAGCTAGCCTCGGCCTGCATGCAGTTGTCGTATAAAAGAATTTCGCCAACTTACAAAATTTCCAGGTGCGTCTGATAACACAGATCGAGGTAGCCATTTCGGGCACCTTCTGCGAAGAAAGTTGCCGATTATTGAAACATAAAAATGGCCATAAATTTGAAACAAGCTCAGATAGAGCACGTGTCTCTTTGTCCGCGGTTCTCTCTCATCCCAAAGTAGGTTCTGTATATTGCGATACACTCTGTATTGTGAGTGACAGATGCAAATCTAATCATTGCGGAAGTTTTACACGTTAAAGTAACATAATGCTGGAATTTTGGACCGTGTTATAACTAGACTAGGAATCTTTTATGCGTTTATGGGAAATTCCTAAGTGCAAAAATACACTTCTTAAAAATGTATGTCGGAGATGAAAGGACACCGGAGCCTTTCCTTTGGAATTTTGGGAAAATCCTCTAATAGTTTAGCCTGGATTCTATCATAGCCGTGATTCAGCAATTGTCGTCATTCAATCCCATTGTATTTGTTCGAGATTCGTGACCGTGGGATTGGGCTCGAGGTGACACAACTGGTCGCCCAACGTAGCTACGGTCACGGGATGGACGTTTTGTCTGACGGAGGTGTGGAGTGGTTGTATGGTTCTCCCTAGGAACGTGGTTGTGGCGGCATACGGCCTCGAGAACGGGCCTAGCCACGTGTGATTTTACCTCGGAGGTGTCGATATAATGGGACACACGTTGTATTAATAATCAAACTCCAGACAGAAACTACCTAGCAACGGCGATTGCAACTTTCTCGATGCTTCTAACCAGTATATAACAAAGAAACGCAATCGTAAAGAGAGGAAAATTTTCATCGGTCTGTTATTCGTGCGATCGCCTTGGAAAGTTACATATCGAGCAGTATATACCGAGCGTTCCAGCAAACGTATTTTGTGCTTCAAAGTATTCTACGTTTAGCAAAGAGTTATCCCGTTGACCGTGGATTCGTTATTGAACCCAAGAACTTTGTCAATAGCATCTCGCGTGTCTAAACACCACGGTTATTCGTCAAACTTTGTAAAAAGTCATATTTACACCAGTAAATATAATCTCTGTTGTACAAAACGACGGCTAATTCAAATGAAGAATTGTTACGCGCCCTAAATTCTAACGATAACCCTACATGTATATAATATAAAAAATATACGAAACTAGTTGCTCGCCCGCACAATGTTTGCTTTTATGACAACTTAGGTCTATTAGCCTCTGTTCGAACAGCCTTTAGGAGTTGAAAAATATGTGCTGCAGTTATTTTTATTATAAAACTATAAAATTGCATTTATGCACAGACTATAGTATTAGATGAGTAGACAGAGTTTTTATGCAAATCTATATTTTTATAGACTAATTCAGAAAAGACAATTAGAAAGACAATTGAAAGTAATTAAGAGATGATAATTGTACATACACAAAGATATTAAAATATTACGGTCTGCATAATTTTTCAATTGTCCCACAGGATAAAGAATACTTAATTAGGGAAGTTAATGCGCAGGCTGATCTCGAAGAGGCCGAATTACTCGATGACCTATTTGCATCGACACCGTGTCACGGTCGATCAAACGTTTCTAGATGACTTGTGCTTTCGGTTAAGTATAGTCGACGGCGATCTTTCGACGTCCACGATCCCCTCGCCGTGAAATTAAACGCGTCGAATCAAGGACGCCAATGCGATCCCCTTTTTCTTTGCCAGAAGCGCGCCGGTTCCTCTGCTTTTCTTCCATCGCAATTTTTTTCAACGTTCCACTAGAATTCTGTGCCGCAAAAAAAGGGGGTTAAAATGGGTGATTCTGGTCTTTAGTTTAGTTCTGGTAAACGATAGTTCCTCTTTGCTCGGATCTAATCGAGTTTTTTTGGTCGCTCGAAGAGCCATTAAACTCTCGTCCAGATGTAATTATTTGGGGAAAACCTGGCTACAGGAAATAGAAAGAATTTCTTGTTTTGAAAATAAAAGGAAAAATTCAGCTAATGGCTCTCTTGTTCAAAAGGTCAACGAAAATCTCTAGGAATCGCGAGTTTGATTGAAATTCTTGTTGCGAATGATTCGTCGTGATCTCGAATTGTCAAGTGGAAAGTGTAATTTTTGTAAACGATATATGCAAGCTGCGTGTCCAGGAAACAAAATTTTCTCTCCTCTTCAATACTTTTAATACCGGACGCACGAGCCACGCTTTTAGAATTAAAAACACAATTCTTTTAATAATAAAAAGTAACAAACATTTCCATTATGTGATGAAGAATATTCCATTTCTGTTTTTCCATTTTCCACGGCAATAACTTCTTTTTTTCTTGTCTGCTGTGACGAATTTTAAAATCCCAGCAATTCAGCCATCGAATCGCCTTTCTAACAATAAGACTAGAAGCACGTTTTTGCACGTTAATAACAGAAAATAATAAAATTTTCAATTTGTAATGGAGAACATTTTATTTCTCTTCTTTATACACTTGTTTACCTTTTTATAGGATCTCACATTGAAATTATCGCGATTCATCTCTCGATCCACGATCCTGCGAGTAAATAACAAATTGTTCTCGATTTCCTCGTACAGTGGAAACACGATACGTTCGACTAAACGTCAGTATTAATGTATCATGTACGCTATTGAACTGGCAATTGAAAAGCAAAGTATCGTCGCTTGTTACAGCGTAGTTATGCAAATCTCGCGTGAGCACATTCAGTACTGACGTTTTAACGTGGACAAAAACGTGCTTCGATCATCTGCGAGAGTCTAATCTGCAAGGAGAATCGACATTCGTTCGTTAAGAGACGCTGGACACGGTTTTGTATTGCAATAAATAATTTCTCTTTGCGTCTGACATTAACGAGCGCTTGTTTAATAGTTATCTGGTGTTTCAATGATGTTTGTAGGAGGAATAATAGTTAGGAACAAGAACGAGTTGCCTTCTGATGTAACGATCTTGTTTTCACACAGAACTGCGTGGTCGGAGGGAAACAGAACGAGAAAGAAGTTGGGAATTGTCTGAAAGAACATTTCGCAAGTAGACAAATAACGCTATAAAAGTATCGCGTTTTAGTGAAAGTTTGAACAAATTTTGCGTCTCACTTTCACGCCGATTAGAAATGAAATATAGCGTCGATTAAAAATTATTAGGAAGAAATTGTTGCATGGAAGATGACGCGTAGAGACTTGAGCTTCAGCGAAATAGCGAAAGAATTGAGTGAAATTATAAGAAACAAGAGAAACGAACAATTTTAACAAATGCTTATGGAAAAAATAGACGGTGAAAACGCGATGAAACGTGGCACACAGCACTGGTAACCAGCAGGAAGAAAGGGCTGGCATAAATTTATGCCAAGTCAACTGGTGAATTGAAAGAGTTCCTTTTAACCCTTTGTGAGATGATGAAATTACGTGACCTGTCGAATTCTTCCGATAGCGCGACTTTGAAGACACCAGAAAGAGATTGTCACCAAGAGATTGGCTGTCAAAATTATCTCTAATTTGATTAAATTTCAAAAGAAAATTCACATTGCAATAATTTAACACGACAATCGGAATTTCCTGAAAATCCTCCGCTTAAAATCCTCTGTGTACATAAATTTCTCCTGTTCTTCGTAAAATAATAGAAACAAAATATTCAAATACATATACAATGCCTCACTTCCCACTCTCAGTTACCTCATATCCATTTTTACGAAGTTCTAAGAAAAACTCTGAAATCATCTTGCCAAACAATAATTTCAACGTTCCTTCTCCCTCAGAAAAGCAGCTTCTACTTGTATCTTCGATTACCAGACGTTCTATAAAACGTCACACTTTCACGAAAAGAATCCGCATAGTGTCACGCCTACTAAAAATTAATCGACACCTTTAAATTTATCATCGCGGCATGAAAATCGCTGTAGATCCATCGTTTTAAATTTCGAACAAATCTCTTACAAAGGGTTAGAGAGTCGTAAACGTCGGTCAGTTTCACTGTTGAGAACGTCGCCTTTTGCGATGCGCAGCTTCTCCTGACCGGATGCCAGACGAAACGACGGGCATCCTTTGCGCAGAGATCAGCCATGTCTGTTTCGTAGCGAATCGCAAGTTCGCAGCAGAGGTTCCTGTGCTAGCCGACGTGGGATTATATGAGTGATGCTTGCTCGAAGAGTCGTAAAGGACGACGAAGAGATCGCGTTCTGGTGACGTAACGCGCGACACGCCGGAACATGAGCAACCTACAGGTACCGGAGCTCCGGCTTCCGGCCGGCGATGGCGGTGGTTCGACCGGGTCAAACAATAAAGGCACCGCGCCTCTCTTGCTAGTTCCCCAGACCAACGTGCCCAGAAGGAGGCATTCGTGGATATGTGGGTGAGTTTCTTTGGGAATTTTAATTTTTCAGATTTTCCATTTTCCGCTGTAGATTCGATTCGCGAGGTCGATATTCGCATAATTATTTTTTGGTAATTTCGCGGATATATTAATTGGTCCTTGTAGGTAACGTTAGATAGTTTTTTTTCTTTTTTTTTATTTAATACTTTACATTCACAATTTGTCCAATTTGGACATTTGGTAGAATTTTTTAGCTGTTTGATTATCATGTGGGTGGCTACCCCCAGCGGGGTACCATCTTCGTGTTTGTTAGGTTGTTATATCCTTCGTGAGATCTGCTGGGCGTTTCCTTTTCAGTCTTCTTTCTATGCTTGATGTGTTGATCGTTTACGCAGCCAGCCGGTTCGGGTGTGTTGCTATTCTTTCCCTGTACTTTTCCGCGCATCTGCTAATCTCCTCCTTGACCGTTGGTATTCCCAGGTCCTTCCGTATGTCCTCGTTTCTAACGTACCATAGGGCGTTTACTATTGTTGTAAGAATTTTAGCTTGTATCGTCTCTATTTTGTTTATATGGCTCATTGCTGCTGTTCCCCATAGTGGTATTCCGCATGTCCAGATTGGTTTTATGATCGTTTTGTATATTTTCAATTTATTTCCTATGCTTAATTTGGATTTTCGACTTAGCCAATGCATTTGTCTCCTTGTTGTCTGTATTTTGTCTATTATCGATTTAGTATGCTGTTTCCATGTGAGTTGTGTATCTATGTGGAGTCCTAGGTATTTGACTTGCCTTGTTTGTATTATGTGCGTGCCGTTCAGTAGGATGTTTGGTGGCATCTGTTTTCGCACTATGAATGTGATATGGTTGCATTTGTTGGGGTTTGCTTTTATTTGTTTAACTTGCAGCCACTTTTCTACTTTTGTGATATGTTCTTGTAGTAATGTGACTGCTGTTCCTGGGTTAGTGTGCCTGACTAGTACAGCTGTGTCGTCCGCGAATGTCAGTATTTTGCTATTGCTAGTTGTTGGTATGTTGGCCGTGTATAGTGCGTATAGTATTGGTCCTAAGACGCTTCCTTGCGGAACCCCTGCCTTGATGTCTTTAACTTCAGAGTACGTGTCCTTGATTTTTATCACGAAGGTGTTAGATAGTTGAGTTTATTATCGCCATATGAAATATTTTCGTGACTCGTAGATTGGTCTTCTATTGGATAACATTCTTTCCTTTCGAAGTATAAAATCTGCAAATTCTGTCTTGCAACTCACGTTACGAAGACGTAAAAGAAAAATATTTCTTTTGTCGATATCACCAGTCGTTTGAAAAGATTCTATCGTACATACGTCCTGGAAAAATACACGATTCGCATAAAATCATCGACAGAAAGAATACCGATGCTTTTGAATCACTGGAATCGTCAGAATCGTCGATACGAACACCTCGACCGTACATTGCCCGATTATTATGCAGATCTGCCGAGGCTGAGGCCGAGGTAAACGGTTTCCTCTGCGTCTGTCAAGGGAAATTGAATTTGCGAGACCCTAGAACGAAAAGAATTCTATAGAGACCGATCCAAGTTCCCTTAGAAATTCCTGATTTCAGTCCTCGATACATAATGCCTCGAAAATGAATGTTTATCACCAAATTATCAATTTTCTGCTTTTCATGACTTCCATACGAGCTTAGCAAAGTATTCCAATACTCGCCATAGGAAAGCTTTAAGTTGAAAATTTGTGATTAACAGGCCGAAACAACGGAGAAGCTTCGATAGGCGAAAAGCATCGCAAGCCAGCGAGCAATTCTCGAGGTTAGGATAAATCGTCGGTGACATGCGTATGGTAGTTGCAGAGCATTAAAACGTCGTTTCGAGGCAATTAAAGCGGGATTTAATCGGAACTGTGCATAGCAGGCTGCAGTGGAATTAGTTGAAATTATGCGAACTTCTGCACCACTTGAAGTTAACGATACAAGTTTCCATGTATACTATGGTCTATTAAACGCTATAGGCGCGTATAACAATCCTTTTGCACTTTTGAAAATTGTTTCTTGACTCTAGCGTTTTCTCCTAACCTACGTTAATTTAATTTTCGGCCTTCGAGTTCATTTTCAAGCTGTCTAATTTTAGAGGGTGGCTTCTTCATCCATTAAATTCGAGTTAGCATGATTGAAAGGAAGAACGTATATAGCATTTTCGGTTGTTATGGTAGCCAAAGTTTTATTCAAAGGAAAGGCAATCCTCTCCTTTCAAGCAACCAACCAATTCCATCCTTTCGTCACTGTAAATTCACTCTATCGCTTTGATCGCGGTTAGAGTTAAGTCATTGAATTTCCTTTTCTCTGCGCCACCAGTTTTCATCCCACTAAGATTAATTAACAGCCCGATCCCTTTTCCATCAATCGCACGGACCTCATTAAAACTCCACAAGCAAACTTATTAACCCAAAAGCCATCGAGTTTTACAGAAAAAAGAAGATCAAAAAGAAAAGACGGCCACCTAATTATTTGCATATTTGTATTGATAAGATAATAGGATCAAGAGAGAAAAGAGAACAAATTGGAGAGTAGTCGCGTTTTAGCGAATCCAGCTGAATTTCAATTTCGAAATTTCGTTGAACCTAGCGAAAATATATGGCACGACCAGAAACTTTCTTTTCAGATTAATTCCAAGACGAAATACGTACAGCGGTCCGCGAAAGTATTCGAAAATATATCTCGTTATGAAAGACATTGTCTTTCGTTTTGTATAATAATAAATTAATGGTCAATAATTACGGTTAATTATTGAAGTTAATTATTTACTTCGACCATATCGACGGTCAATTATTATAACAATTTATTACAAGATAACGTTGAGGATCTCCGCGGTATTTGCAAAATTTGAGCAATTTTTTAAAACTCCGTAGATTCTAATTAATTACAAGAATATTTCAATTTATGACGAAAGTCATTTGAAAAGTAATTTGTACATTTGTATAATCCTATCGGAAGATTTTAGCCGAGAGGACAATTTTCTTTTTGTCGAACTGTTGAAATGGCACTCCATTTACTGTTCGATCGTTAAAAATGAAACTCAATCTCGGAAGTACAACACGGTTCGCAATTAACAAGGAAAGAGAACGAAGAGATTGTCGTGTTAGCTGTTTCCTCTTGACGGAAAACGGTCATCTTTTTTCCTGCTGCAACATTCGCGAAGCTGGATAAGACTTTTTGTCGCGTCTTACTGTCCTTCCCTTTTCTTCTCTCCTTTTCCTTCTTTCCATTGCCATTTCCTCGACAGCAGCGAGACAAGCAAATCCTCGATAAGGCGATTAGAGATTCTGGAACACAGTCTTTGGTCTCCGTTCGCTGGGCAAAAAGAAAAATAGCGAAAACCACGCTACTTAACTTCCAGAAGAATGCTATTACCAGTAAGACGATCGTCATTATAAATCTTTAATGCGGATGCTGATTATCATCTCGCTCGATGTTGCAAGCTTATTACAGTTGCCATTCCCAAATGTGAATTTCTACAAAAAAAAACAAACAGTGTTCGTTATCAGTTTTTTTAAACGTTTATTTATTTTTTTAAACGGATAACTTTTTGTTTGGAAGGGCAGACTAACGAAAATCCTGGGTAGACAGACGTGGATAAATCGTTGATGATCATAGCCCACCTAAAAATCAATGAAAACGTTCATGGAACGCTGGAATTAAATTTTGAAAAATTGTCATTTGATGGTAACGTTTTTTTTTGAAGGGTGGACAAACGAAAATCGTGGGTGGACAGATGTGGACAAATCATGGACCATCGTGGACCATCGTGGTCCACATGAAAACTAACGCAAAAGTCCATGTTAAATATTTTTAAATGTCCATTTCGAGATAACATTTTTCCGAAGGCTGAATAAATGAAAATTCTGGACAAATCGTCGGCATTCGTAAAATAATGTGAAAATAAAAATCAATGAAAATATTCATGGGGCGTTGGCTTCAGATTTATTCAAATTTCTGATGACTTTTCTTTGAAGGGTGGACGAATGAAAATTCTGGATGGACAAATCGTGGGGTAAGAAATTAAATTAATTAAAATTCTATGAAAAAGACAACGAAGCATTGATTTCACTTTATAGTTTTGTTATTCCAATCTTTATAATCACGAAGAAATTTTAAAAGCTTCTGATAATATCAGATCAAACGATAGATTCGTCGACTGCCACATTAGCAAATTTCACAAATTTTCGATAATTAATCATTTTAAATCAAATGATAAACTCATCAGTTTCTGTATCTCGCAAATTTCACGAACGTTCGATAATTTCAAATCCAATCATAAAATCATTAATTTCTACAATTCTCCTAGCAGACTGCACAAATTTTCAATAATTTCAAATCCAATCATAAATCCATTAATTCCCTCATCGCGGAAAATCCTATAAAATCCAATAAATGTTCGATAATTTTACTTCAAATCACAAACTTAAAAGAAAAAAAAAAAGTAAAGAAAAGAATGTCAAAAATCAGTAACAATAACCTTCTTCCTCGGCGCTAAATTGATTTCGCTGATAAAGAACGCAAAGTATAATCCAGCCTGATATTAGCCAAATATTAATTCTCCGCTCGTCTGACGAATCAGTGTAGATCCATGGAAGGATCGAGGAAAGACAAGGCAGGTCTGAGACGCGTGAACAGAATTCTAAAAGGGATAGAGCGCGCGTGACGCCTTTGAGGCATCTGTCGCTGTGTTTCTGCAAACAAATGCCCATTAATATACGGCACACGCGTCTACCTGGTCCCCTCGAAGCCCACAAACTTTGCCAAACAGTCGCCACACACGATTTTAAGAACCAAAACCAAGTAGAAAGAGCATAGTTTATGCTCGTAGGTGGCCTTTGATCCTGTTAGACCAGGATGTTTGTTGGATTACGATTATCCTGACGATGGTAATGATAATATCATAAGCGTGTGGCACGTGTTTATGATGCAGATAGCATGTTTATTACGAGTTTGGTTTGACGACGTTTCCAATGGCGATCATGGTTATAACTGAGATTAATAGAATAGTTATTTTTCATAGTGAGCAGCGATGACGATATTTCTGATTCGAGTTTTGATTTGTTGTGTGGTAGAGAGGCTTTGTATTTTCTATCGACTTGAAGTTTGCGAATGGAGAAATAATAATTGAGATTTTGAAAGCTCGATATTGCTTAATATTAGCAGAGAATTAATAACCGACCTTGTTATAAGCAAATTTCATTATAAACGTACAAGGTACGTAAATAACAAGAATAATGTATTACGTATTACGAAGGCGTCGGTGTATCATTAAAGGAAAAAAAATCGTTGGATATACAACACGATATTTATTAAGATAAGAATGAAAATTATATTATATATATTGTACGTAATTCAATTTATTTGTTTGTTTCGTATGGCGAGTGTTGCGAGTGTGGGTCATGAAGAAATAAAATAGCCAAGGACTATAAATTCAGGAACTAATTAGATACTGTCAGGATAATAAATCTAAAGCAAAGAAGATTCTATTTAACGTTTGAGAAATTATTTTAAAATGTGGCCAAATTTGACTAAATTACGTTATTTATAAAATTTCAAGGTTAATTCTACAAAATTCAAAATTATCAATTCAATTTATTAAATTAAAATATTTATTTAAAAAAAAATGCTTATCCGAATTCCCGTCTAAGCGAAGAAAATTAAAAAATTATTAAACATATAGCTCGATCACGTCTACGCTTACAAAAAGTATAATTAGTTTTCCAGAGTTAGCCACGTTGCCATTTACTGACATCACAGGCTTATTAAGTTGAAGTAAAATTAATTTCCTCGTCCGATCCGCGGATGGGAATCGTCTCGTTCTACTTCCGGTTGAAAACGCGGTCCAAGGGATCGTTCTACTTTCCGGACAAATTAATTAACAATTTTAAACTGTGTTAAATTTGACCTGTGTTAAAGTACACGGACGTCTTGCTAGGAACAAACATCGAAGTTTGCTCGTTGCACGCCACTGAACTTCCGTTCAAGTTTATGACTTCTCAGTGCGTTCACTTTTTGCTCTCCTCCCATTGCTCTTGGAAAAACAAGCCGTAACAACCTTCCATTAACTTCTGATCGAGCTAGTTAGTTTCTTATATAAACGTAAAGTATCCACGTGTACGAACTTATCAATTTTTCTGCGTTTCTTCCTTTCTGCAAGGAAAATAGAAAAAGTGGAAAATCTCCAATAAAATTGGAAATTCTTGTTTAATTTCTTATTTTCTCTATTCATGGAATAATTATCGTCAGCTTTATCTCGAACATCAATCAAGAATCTGTCGTGCTTGTGTTTTTTTTTTAGGACAGTTTGTCCGAGTTTCGTCCGTTTAAGGCTATTAGACGCTTTTATCATTTTTACATATTTTTTAAACTTATTAGGTAATTGTTGTCGACTTTGCAAATTGTCGGAGAATTTTTCATAAATACGTTTTCTCTCGCAATTTTCGTTCTTCCAAAGCCGCGAGACAATTTACTTCTCCTTACTATTTGTTAATGCTTATTTTTTATTTATGAAACAATTATTTTGTTCTTTATTTTAAGCCCGCTGTCCTCTTTTTCCTTTGCATCTCCTTAAGTATCTTCCTTCTTCGAACTATTTTATTTATAAAAGGCACGAAATACAAAGCAGATACAAAGATTCAATCGAATGATAGCAAACCAAAGACTGTGCATATAGAACCAAAGAGGACGAGAGAATCTTTCTCAGCTCCTTTTGTTAAAGTTGTTGAATCATTTTCCTGAGCTTTGCTTTTTTTCATGCTGTTACACTATTCATGTCATTTTCTTCTTCCTCCCAATCAAACAGTATTTAATTAATTCTCGAAGCAAGTGCAACCATGTAAATATTATAGTTGGAACGATATCATTATCGACTATAAACCGGTAGCTGAAATAGTTCTTGAAATCGCCATAGTGGCACGGGCAAAGTCTGACCGAGGTTAAATCCTCGTTAGCACGCGCCAACGAGGCAATTAATTTCGACTGATCGCGCGTTTGATTCGTCGATAGTAATGGAATTGCCTGCAAATCTGTCGGCTTCCATCAAAATCCGTATAGAGTTTAATGGATGTCGTTCGATACCTATAGGTTGAAACAAAAGCGACTACTAACGCGAACTTACGCTCTGTTGGATAATAAAGAAGTTTTTGCCTATTATCTTCGATCTGCGCGATTACTACGCCGTCGTTTTATTCCTCATCGATGTTGAAGATATACTTTGTTAATTAATCGAGATTATTATACCACTGTGCGTGTGTGTGTGGTATAAAAATCTGTGTATTGTATGTAACCGATGTGTTATTATTAAATTGCAAACTCTCAGTTAAATATGCCACGAAATACTACATTTCTTAGACGTTCAGATTTTTTAACTTTCGAATTGCTTATGAAAATAAGGACGATAATAAATATCGCCTTTGGATTTCAATTTTAAACTTAGATATTTTGAAGCTTAGATTGGCAATAAGTTTTCTTTTTTTTAAATTATTTACATTCTCAATTTGTCCTATTTGGACATTTGGTAGAATTTTTTAGCTGTTTGATTATCATGTGGGTGGCTGCCCCCAGCGGGGTACCATCTTCGTGTTTGTTAGGTAGCTTCGGGATCTTTCCTTTCCAGTCTTCTTCCCATGCTTGAGGTTTCTTGTTTTTTTTTATTTTGTCGTCAATTTACAAGCAATTCTCATTGAGAATTTTAAGTAACTTCATTTGGCGTGGTACAGTAACTCGAATTATAATAATTTATATTATGTTTGATTCTAGTTGAATTTAATGCTCCAATCTAAAGGGTATTTTCTTTTTAGTCTGCGTGTCAAGTAGTTGGCTGACTAATGGGTTGTGGTGGTTGTTGACTCTTGTGTTATATCTGCTTTTCAACTTGTATATTTCTTCTTTGACTCTGGGTATCTTCAGGTCGCGGTGGATTGTTTCGTTGGTAACATGCCAACGTGCATTTATCAAGGATCTTAGTGTTTTTGATTGGAATCGTTGAAGAATTTCTATGTTGGAGTTACTCGCAGTTCCCCATAGTTGGATCCCATAGGTCCAAACAGGTTTTAGTATGGCTTTATATCGCAATATTTTGCTCTGTGTGCTTAAGTTGCAGCGACGGCCAATGAGCCAGTAGAATTTGTTGAGTTTAGCCTTGAGTTGCTTCGATTTGTCTATGAATGTTTGAGGTGTTGATCGTTTCCGCAGCTAGCCGCTTTGGGTGTGTTGCTATTCTTTCTTTGTATTTTTCTGCGTTGGTAGATCGGCGATAAGTGACGAAATCTTCATCCTAAATGGCTCAATAAGTATCTTGAGACGTTTCTTATTTTTTTGTATTTAATATTCATTGTTTTCATTTGAATGGAAAGGAAAATACTCTGGCATTATTTATGGAAATATTTTCAGTGAAAATTCTATGGTTACTCTGTGTTTGATTGCGTTGTAAGTGTTAAAGGGGTTAGTTAGGCGAGCACGGTGAGAAATGTGAAAGGACGTCGTTGAAGTTCTTTTTCTGGAAAGTTTCCTCGATATTGGAACTATCGATTTTCATAATTCTTCTTTTTCTCTTCTCGAGTATACCTGCTCCGTGAATGTTGCTTATGTTAGTACAACATAATCTGTTCTATAAACGCGCTGTTTCATAATAACTACACGGCAACATAAAAATCAGATAAATATAGCGCAGGTTATAGAAGATCTTCCGGCAAATTATTAAATCCCGATACGACGAAGAATATTTAATTAATCCTTTAAATAAAGATCAAAGAAACAGATCTTTCAAACTAAAATCAGAAACATCGTTTGTCCATGTCCGACAAAAAAAAAGACTGTCTGGAAAGGATCACTTTGTAACAAGAAATACGACATAATCGGGTTAACCATCAAAGAACGTATTTATATTGAAACCTTGGATACAAAATCGACCAGAAATGGAAAATTCAATTTTCTTATTGAAAAACCAATTTAAAGTCTTAATAGAAAATAGTACAAGAAGCAATCCAAAGAATAAACAAATCCAGTAAAAACCATCACCGTTCAACGTAAGAAAACTTACGCAGAAATTTCCAGGCGTTCGTTGTTGCACTATCAAACCGATTAGACGTATCGTCGCTCTCGACTATCTTTCTGCGTATTGTACACTTATTGCTCTGCTGTGTATGCGGTGTGCGAAACGAAAGGTTCGTAAACCAGGTTCGTAGTCTAGAATCGTAGACTAGAATCGTGAACCAGATTCGTAGACCAGATTCGTAGACGAATTTCGTAGGCCGTTCGCGCGTTTCACAGTGTGGCATCTGGACGAGGATCCGGGACAAAAATCAAAATTCACTGGCCACGTTGGCAAGACACGCTCGCGAAGCAGATTCGCAGATCAGGTTCGTAGACCGGGTTCGTAGATCAGGTTTGTAGATCAGGTTTGTAGACCAGGTTCGCGTGCACAGGATACGTTCGCGTGTTTCACAACGCAGCCCTAGCTCGGTTGAAATATTTTAGATATTTATTTCTTTGACTAACCCCACACTGTGACGTTTAAATAAATAGCACCGATTCTGAAAGCAATCTTTCCACTTTTTCGCAAATATTATGCAGAAATCATTCATCCTCCCTTGTATTTCGCCAGACACTGTGCTGACGTTTCCGCGTGACATAGAACAGAGTTCTTGTGCAACTTTTCAACTTTTCTTGGAACAAGCGCGGTCGGAGATTCACTCTTCGATGGATTTTATTGAAAAGTTAAAGAGCATCCAGTGCAGCAATATCTTTCTGACACTGAAAAGCCAAAATTAAAGAATGGCTTGAACCGCGTTTTTTTCTGAATTGCTCCTTGAAGAAAGAAAAGGATCTCCAAATTGGAAATTAAAGTTATACACGTCGTTGCTCAAATTCCTCGTATTTCAGACGTCACGAACACTTCTTAAGAAGAATTAACGAGCAATGTACAGCGAATGAGTGAGCTAATTTTCAAGCGATTAGATTTCGATGTACAAACGATTATTACCAATTCTCTGACGATTTTTTATTTGAAATTACCTACAGACTGACGATATCATCGAATAATATAAAATCAAAGCCCAGCAACAATTATTTCGATTTTTGTCCAATGTACATCGTACTATACGATGTCGCGATTAAATGCGTAAAACGCATCAACCACAAAGAAGTCACCGTCGCTGAAGCACCCCTGATGGTTCATACACGTATAGAAAATAAAGAAAGATGAAAAAAATAGCTGCTGCACGAGCAGCAACCCTTGAAGGGGACCTTTGAGCGGATGCCACGTGGAGAAGGAAACGAGTACCTCCCTCGGTCACGTTCCAGCCAGCTGGCTGCAACGAAATTGAATTTCCGATCCCTGTTGCCTGTTCCGCGATTAAAGATCTGTATCGATCATCATCGATCATCCTCAGTCACGCTTGGCTTGTTAAAATTTGTATTCCCTGTTTCTTTATCAATCTTGCCAAGTTTACGTGATTTATAAAATAGATTTGACATTATCGAGGCTTTCAGGTAGTTCGAGGGGGTTTCAAAAGCAAATTTAATGTTTTTATTGGTTTTAATCGTGAGAAAACGTCTTGTATGTAGACAGGTTTAAAAATTGGAGAATTTTGTAGATTTTAATAATTTTAACAACTCGGACCGTGTGATAATTTCTTGAATTTTGTGAGATTTTTTATTATTGGAAAGCTTCCTGAATCATTTTCTGCATTGTATATCCATACAAGTCACAATTTTATCTTTTATTTCAGTGAATTTTAACTAATTTGGTTCTGCAGTATATTTTGTGAAGTAGAACATTTAAAAGGTTTTTTGAATTTGATACAATTTTTGATATACATAAGTGCGATGTTTCTAAATGTTCAGTGTATGTATATGTACGTAGTTTTTAATGGTTTTTCTCTCGTTCCACTTTAGATTTGGAGATTAAAAATTTTCTTTACCTTTCGTTAGGCTATACTTTGGAATATATTTGCTCTAATAAAATGCCTCTGCAAGAATTTCGAAATATTCCGTAGAACAAAGAAGTGAAATTTACACAGAACCAGATACATAGCGTGAAACTTCTCTTTACCAAACTGCTTTAAAACTTCCCTCTCCTTTATTTCTGTTTCACTGTTTCTTCTTCGAACAACGTCATGCAACCACACCGTTGATTTTTCTTTTTTTTTTTTGTTATTTTATATATCGCTCGTGGTGTGATAAATTTTCTAATCCACTTTCGAGTTTTCTTCTTTATTATCCTTCTCATCTTTCTTACCTTTCGTCCTATTTATAACGAAAATTTTTAATTTTCTCAGATTTTTCTTCGATCAATACCATTTTGGAAATTTCGCGTCATTTTTATATCTTTCAATGAATTTTTAATTTTACAATATATATCTTTAGTACAGAATATCACGGAGATTTTTATCTTTCTCTTTTATATCTCGTACGTTATTTAATTGTTTTATTAACTTTCTGAATTTTACAAAATACATATAGCATGATGTGGTACTATGTCTGTAGTAGTAGTGTAGTATTATTGGAGCGTTTAAAATTATTTTCGTTCTCGTTAGACGTACCTTTGAAAACGAGCAATTACATTCTTTTGATTGACGGGATTAATTACCGTTCTCTTTTTACCAGACGATTAACCTATATCATATATCATGATGCTGAGCTTTCATTTCCATTTCTATTATGTATCCCCTCTGTAGCATCAGCTTTCCATTCCTCGCTCTATATAAATATTTCGTTGTTAAAACGTTACTCGATATTCCCCTTTGGTTTGCATTTTTTACCAATGAACTTGTGGATTCACGTGATATTGTCCTGACAAATCAGAAACACTTGCGTGGAAATTATCATTTTATGGAACATTACGGTTCAAATATTAAGTCTGAAATATTATTGCATAAATAAATTGACATATGGGGGGGGGGGGAGGAAAATCTGTAAAGAGATTTCAGAGGCGTGACGTTTATGCGATAAATGTTAGTCAATTAAAATTGTTTACCCTCATTCGCGAAGCTCGAAGAAAATGTAATTTAAATATTAATTTTAGAAAGCAAAGAAAATGGGCTGAAAAAATTTGCCACCGAAAGCAAACAGAAGCAAAAAGTTTGTCGAAGAAATATTGGGGAAATTACCAAGGAAAATTAATCTCCGCGTTCTTTGGCTTAAAAATTGTAAAAAATTGAATTATAATCCTCAAGGAAAAATTAGAAAACTGCATTAAATCTCAATTTTTTTTTTTAAATTTTGAGATCATAAAATCTGATTAAAGCGAAAACGAAATTTGTAAAGTTTTAATGATTTCGAATCACGGTTAATCGTGTCTAATTATACGCTATAAAATCTGCCATAAAGTTTAGCTGTAAAGTCTGCCTTATTTACGATTGTATGGGAAAGCTTGCCAGGAGAGAGTTGATCTATTTCAAGAGGCACACACAACGCTGCAAAAAACTTTTTCTCAATGCTATTTTTTCACTTCTGCATTATCGCTTATATATATATAATATAACATATAACAAAATAATATAATACAATACAATGTAATGCATATTTTTAAATGGAATAACTTATATATTTTTATCCTTCAATTTTTTGATTCTTTTTTGGATTTTCTATACAGAAGAATAAAGGTACTTGTGTCTGAAAATGTTTTTTTAAAAAGATACTTGGGCATTAATTTTGTTAAACTTGGCCTATGAAAGACAAGCAAAGGCGCAAAGTGATACTCTTCTCTTTACGTCTTCCCTGCCCTTTGACACACCACGTTCGATGAAATTAAAATATACAAATATTAACGATACTAATAATACTAATAATTTCATATTCCGTAATGAAACAAAACTTAAGATACGTCAGACAAAAATTATCTCCTTCCGAAGTTCGGAGAGAACTCAATTTCCTCTCAAGATCGTGTCTCTATAATTATATACAATATGATTGTATATTAGCGTGTACATAAACGTCAGTCTTAATACATTTCCATTCAACATTGGACATAATCGAAGGTTTATTGGAAATATCGAAGAAGCAACGCGCGAAACGCGTTTGAGTCTAAAATTATTCGCAGTGCTGTATAATAAGAAACAACACGAATTAATAAGCGAACAGCGCCTGATTCTATCGAGGATCTTGACGTCTATCACTCTGTGGTTCGCGTGCCATCGAGATACGATCGAGAGTGTCGAAGGATGGGATAGAATGGAAGTCGAGAGAGTTTTAGAACGGTCCTCGAAGCTGGGTAAATAGGAGGATATACACTTGCCCTCAATCCTTCCTCTTAAACTCAGACGGAGGATCCGTTTCAACCTGTTTATCTGTGTATCTCTGACCGTGGTTTCGCGTACGGCCACATCTCCAGAAACTCGAGAAATTCCGGTTCAACTGTCGTTTATTATCTCGTCGTTTCGCTGCCTGTGTTCCTTTCGCGGTTACCTCGATGATGGGATCTTTTATTCTCTTGTAACGACAGCGTCTAATTGTCTTGTTACTTTGCTGCTCCCATGCCGGTACAATTGTCACGTTATACGACAGAAATTAACATTTATTTTCTTTCCGTGGTTTCTTGGTTTGCTACGTGCTTTGCTGTTTCTTGCGAAGTAGTAGTAGTAGTAGAATGTTTTTTCATGGGATCGTCAATAGAATTTGTGTATTTTAAGATTGCTATAAGGATACCGATCGATTATCGTGATTAGAGATACCTTGGAACTTTCGTGTGAAACCGTCCAGGCACTTTATATCTCAGCATTAGGATAATCTTTCTGGAATTTGGCTGTTTTAAGATGCATCGAGGTATTTGATATGATATTGGAAGCTTTTCCTATTTCTTTATATTAGTGTTCAATTTTAAAATACCCAAGGGTATTTATTATAATCATGGAAGTCTCTTTTGTTCCGATATTTTGATGTTCATCTTGGAAAGTTTATTATCATTTTGGAAGATTTTTATCTTTGCATATTTCCATGTCCAATTTAAAAATACCCCAGGGTATTTTTTATATCATGGGAGTGTCTTTTATTCCGATATTTTGATATTCAACTTCAAAGTATCTTGGGTATTTATTATGACTTTGGAAGATTTTTATTTTTGCATATTTCCATGTCCAATTTAAAAATACCCCAGGGTATTTTTTATATCATGGGAGTGTCTTTTATTCCGATATTTTTTGATGTTCAACTTCAAAGTATCTTGGGTATTTATTATGACTTTGGAAGATTTTTATCTTTGCATATTTCCATGTCCAATTTAAAAATACCCCAGGGTATTTGTTATAATTGTGGGAGTCATTTTTATTCCGATACTTTTTGATGTTCAATTTCAAAGTATGTTGGAGTATTTATTATGATTTTGGAAGATTTATATCTTTACTTATTTCCATTTCCATGTTGGAGAAATCATAGAACTTTAATCAAGGTGAAGGAATGGTGGAATCTTTAAGTCCCTTTGCGAAAAGAAACATCTGAACGATTTGGCGTAATGTCGTGAAACATATTCAAAATTGCGACACAGGATGCAGCGTAATATCCCAAAACAGAATTCCGAATTTCAGTGAATCGAACACGAATGAGGGATTTTTTAATGATTTTTTATGAACAGGATTCAGAAATTTGTGGGTGTTGAAGCGAAAATGTTGGAATTACGCGAGATTGTTAAACGACGATAGAATTTCAGAAGATTCGTGGAATTTTCGCTCGTCATTACAACAGCGCAGCCATTTGTTAGAATCGTCATAGAATTCTGGGAAATCGTTAGCGTTGGTGCGAAATTGTACGAATTGTATGAGATTCTTGAAAAGTTGGAGCAGAATGTCACATGCTTTCCACGATTCTTCGAATTGAACATGCGACAAAAATTATGCAAGATCTTGCAGGAGACTTTGATATTACGTGAAATTAAGTTGACCCGCCAAAAGGATCCCAAAAGATTGCAAAGAAAAGTTTCCACCTTAGAAACCGTGAAAATAAAACTGGAAATTCCAAATAGCTGAGAGACGTAGCGTCTTCGCGAGAAGACCCGATGAAACGTTGCAGAAGCTCTAGAATCGAGCGTCTATAAGACGAGATGATGAAATCCGGAGAATATCGATTTCACCATGGTCTATCTGTCATCTTTGCGTTTATTCAACACCTTCCGGTGACGTTGGAAATCAGAACTGCGAGAATCAAAATCGTTTATGGCCATTTCACTGCGATCCCACAGTCGTTCGTTCTTTTCGAAAGATTTCTTCGGAAAAATAATATATGATTCTGCAAGTTGGTGGAAATGGAAACTTGCTGGCTGTAGAGTATACGTTACGTTGGTACTGAGGAAGGAAATGATTTTTATTTTTCACTTTAGTTTCATGGCAAGTTGAAAGGTCTTTGCGAGATGGCACCAACAAGTGCAAATCTTTGCAAAGAAAAAAAAATAAATAGTATTCCTTTGTCCATGTTTGTCCAACAAAAATTTTCGTTTGTTCATCCTACAAAAAGAAGAAGAAGCTACGAATCGTGGTTGTTCCATTTTCTGTATCTTTCAACTGTTTTTCACCTGTAGAAATCCTGCAGAGGATTTTGTACGCGAACGCAGTACCATTTTAGGGAAACGTTATATTTAGAGGGAATTAGCCTTGTAGTTAAAGAGGCCAACAAAATTTCAATTAAACGATTTAAATTCACCATTGTGAAAATTAAATACAATTTTTTAAGGTGCCATTACGTAGGTATTAGCTGCTCGTAAGTGTCCTGTGCCGTGCTAGGAGTTGGTACCATTTTATTTTTTGATACGTACGAGAAGGGACGGTTTTTTAGCGAGTAGGCCAATTACATTTAGGCCAGTCTCGCGTAATTCAGCAGCTGTATATTCGTAATAACATATTCCCTTCTCATGAAAAAAGGTACTAGCTACTCCTAATATGTGGAAAATTATAAAACACAAAGAGTTTTGGTAAACATGTTTGCACTGCGTTGGATGGGTCTGAGCTTTTTACGTATACGTGTGTGAGCTCCAAAATTAAAAATGTTAATTTTGGGTTCTTTATGCATATAAATTGCACATTATTTTATATGAGAATATTTCTGCGTGCTAATTCGCTGAAATATTCTGTAATTCAATGTAGAATATTAAAAAATATATTGGCAAATGAAGATTCTAAATAATTGAAACACGGAGAGCAATAATTTATGAAATTAAACATAGCGAAAATTTGATATTTAGCATTTGGTACGAATATGCTAATTTAACAGTTCTATATAGATTATAGAAATGGAAAGAAATGCTTAATATATCTTGGTCCTGATTTAATAATCTTGATTAAAATTAAAATTAAAAGTCGACCTTCTTATAGCATATTAAAGAGGTGAATTATGACACCAATTCTCATATGAATTTTTCTTTTTGTTGCAGGTGAGTCCTTTTATACGCTTTCTATTATAGTCGCCTCGCAATGTGAGTAAAGTGCTACAATTTACACTTTTCGTTTTTAATATCTCGCCGCTTTTAAGCTCGCCGACATTCAAACGAATTTACAAAGAGCATAAAGCTCTTCCTTTCCCTGGCAACCGGAAAATTGCTCCGCTTACCACGTTAATTTTCGCCTGCCAAATACCACAAACTTGTGTTTCCTTTTCATATGCGAAGAAAAGGGAACGTCAATTACGCGCGATATGTGTGGTTCACTGGGAGATTTCCTCGATTAGGAGAAAATATTGCACGTATATGAAACGTGACAGATGCCACACGTTATATAAACGTGACTTTCCATAGAAATATTTAAAAACCCTTTCTACCAAAATCTTCCAATTGTTGGACATTTTTTACATATTTTTCATATAGTTGTAAATTAATCGATATTCACGGATCCTAACTAAATTGACACGTTGTATATACTTGATCCGCGTTTTTACGTATTTCACTATACACCTTTATAGTTATCGTTTACTAAAAAGAAAAATACATTTATACGACGAAAAAATGATAAAAATCAATCAATAGGAGGTACCAACTATAGCGACACCCGGTATGCAACGACGCGCTCCGGAGGTCAAGAACACCGCGTTGTTTTATGAACATGATATTTATAGTCGTTGGTGGTTCGTTCCTCATGTCCCACGTTTCACTCGTCGCGATAAGATAAAAAGGTACCGCACACCGTCGAATTTTAATTCAGCGCCGTGTCGATCGGGATAACCAAGACCGCTGTGATAACGATAAAACGAATACCTTGTAAATCTGCCGATCTTTCTCCGGTCGCGATTCAAGACACAAATGTTCCTTCGAGTTTACTGGAGCACATAAAATCAATAGGCAGCAGAGAAATCAAGATTTCAAGGTTATTAGAATTCCTAGATCTTTTACTTTTACTAGATCAGAAGCTAAACCTAACCTAAATCGTGAAAGTCCCTAGTTACTTTTCTACCTTATTACGATGAATAAGGTTAAGTTACATTTTTTGAATTAAAATTCAATCTCGATTCAAGTGACAAAAGTCCCTATAAATGTCCTAGATGACTACTGAGACTACTATGGTATTATTAGGTTATCTGAAAAGTTTCTTTCGTTTTATGAGGAAATTTTTGTTCTATATTATTTTGTCGAATTACGTACGATCCATTTTGTTCTGTTGAGATAAACACCGTGACATTTCACAGACTTGCTTTCACGTTTGTACAACAAGGTTCATTGTTGTAAAAAACACGTTTGCGAAAGAAAGACACCTTCCGAACAACCTAATATAATTCCTAGACACAATTTAGTTTTGCTGAACTAGAATGCGGGTCTATTAGGAACCGCGAAAATTCCTAGACTCGTGGCATCTCGTAGCACACATGGCACGCGTTTCTGGCATCCAATTTCTGAGTGCAAGAATGGATTCACCAAGAGAATTGCATCGGTGGCACGTCGAGGGGGACACGTACTCGAAATGCAACCGACTTACAGATGAAAACAGAATGCAAAGCTACCGAGGAGAGGCCTGTGGTGGTCCTCAGGGATCGATACCAACCGTTGCCCGCTGCTGCACAGAATTGCACGTGCACCAATAGGCGACAGACAGCCCAGTTTCTCCGTTTCCAAAATTCTGGAATCTTAGAACGTGCTCGTTACAACCCCCGTATTTTCAACTTATTCGAATTTCCATAGATTCTGAGACCGAACACGTTTGATATTTTAGAGAAATTCTTTCGTTTTACTTTTACGAGGATTTTTCGATAACCAAACGAAGTCTTATGGTAAATTTTTGAACTCGTATGTTATCAATGACGAATAAATAATAACGTCGATTTCTACGTTAATAAATTTCTGAGAAATTTCCAAGTTTCTAAATCAAGAAGAATTGTTCCTAAATGTAGGATTTTGAACGGTTCAGATGAGAATATTGGTTTTAATGGATGGAATATTGATTTCTAGAATCTTTTTTATTGATCTTTGAAATTATGAAATTTATACTAGTTGGAATCCCGAGGCAAAAAAACGAAGATTTTAACAAGTCCAATACTTAGCAATTACAGACGAGTATTTTCATTTTCCAAGAATTTTCTAGCAATGGATTAAGGTTTTCTTCTTCAGGTTAGGAGTTTGCTTGACCGAGGTGACAGCGTTGGATGAAATTGATACAATCTTTTTGTTCATTTTCGCAATTATATCCCTTGGAACCGGATTGAAACTAACATTAATTAATTTTCTATCGATTTAATATGTTTAAATCGTTTTATTGTCGTAGAGTCGGGCGTACGAATAAACAGTTTTAGAGGACTAGCAATTAGTCTTGTTTGTTCTACGCTCGGCAGGCAGTTTCTCGGTTTCGGCGTGCAATTTGTCAAGAATCGAAGAGATTACACGGTGCAGATGGAGTTAGGTGGATAGCCACGACAATTTTCAAAACGAATGATCTACCGCGGCTTTCCAACTGAAATATAATCAAAACTGCTCGTTGGAAATTCGCGTTACCACGCGGGCTAACCATTCCAACTTCGAAATCCAATCGAAATCTCGTATCGATAATAATTTAGATCGCTGTACCTACATTCCAGCCTTATTTCCATTTTATTATTTTGCCAATTGAAACGATAAATTAAATTGTGCTTCTAGGATTCTCTGAATTTTATAAAGTGCATCATTATTATTGCTGTCGTTATTGCCACAGGCTTTCATTTCTATCTTTATCTCCAATAATCAACGTCACATTGTTCTACATGAAAGTATGTTATCCTACTTCTCTAATTACCAGGGAAATTGTCCTAATTCTCATTGAACTCTGTTCGAAATAGTCGAGTCTTTTCACGTCCTCCTCCGTGTTTCCTAATTCGCCTGCTGTTTTTATTTTTCTGTATATTTTTTTATTTAGGTTCGCTATACATTCAACGGTGTTTCAAGGATTCTTTCGACTAATCCTGCTTTCTATTCTGTCGCATATTCGGCATAGCTCTTCTTCGCTCATGTATCACCGCACTCCACTGACTCTGCCGATTTTCCATCGTTTTCTCCCTACCTGTCCTATTCGCGCTTCTCCTTCCAATTTAATTGGAAGACTCGTTTCTATAAGATATTCATATAGCGTTCTCTGTTTACTCTATTTAGTTCTTTTAGCTCTTTGTACTCGAAACGCGTCATTTGTTCAAGTGCATTTGCCTGTTCTTTTAATCGCAACAAAGATAAGAATGCCAGCTTCGCAACAATTGTAGCTACGCGATGAAAATTGTAAAATTCGGAGTAACAGCGCAATAGTGAGAAATCGATCGGACGATCGCGCAAAAATAGGACACGTATAATCATTTTTTCCCCCTGGAGTGGGAAAGGTCGCGCTTGCCAACCGGCCGGCATTCATTATCGTTGATTTGCATCCGCGAATGGCGAACTACGCGGAAGAAATCGCGGTTGCCATTGTTATCGTTACGTCATCGCGACGCTTCACTAACATTTCGCGACTTGCTCCATCTAACCGTTTAACGCGTTCATTGCCACGCCAGTTTTACGTATTTTCATATATTTCTTTAACGTTTGATTTTCACAAAATTTTACGTCGTTTTCGCGCTAAATCATTCGCATCGTTGGACATTTTTCAAACCAATGGACACTCTTGATGAATCACTGCGATGAATTTTACAACGAATAATTGATGCGTCTTTAACACTAGAACTACCGATTGTTAACACGAAGCTATTTCTACCAAAACCAGCCAAAATGACTGGTCTTTAAAAAATAGAATATTTTTATATTTATTGATTTATTACTTTCGTACAGAAGCAATTCCATGTTATGTAGTACATTTTTGGTATTACTAATCCATCTGGGATCCCTAAACGAGGCTTGACAAATTTATAAAATTGTAGAACCAGTCATTTTCACTGGTGTGGTATTTCCAGTGTTAGCATCTAGCGATCGATCCGGAATTTTCCTGATAACTGATATCATCATATCGAATGATACGCGGTAAAAATTTGAAAAACGCGTGGCAAGTTGTAGAAAACGAGGAAACTGGTTAATTGGGCTTCGATGAACAGATTGCAGGACTCCTGTACACTCTGACAAGTACCAGACATTGTGACTGCTATTGGTACAAGTAGCCTCGATACGAAATTATTTTCAGTTTGAATACATAAGAAACAAAATAAAATTCATTATATTATTCTTGTTAGAATTTTATCTTAAAGTTAAGATAAATAATCTGTGGAAGACACAATGTTTATGTTGAAATAATATTAGGTGATATTTATTAAACAGAATTACAGAACCAAATGTATTTAGCAAACTCGAAGATGGTATCCCGCTGGGGGTAGCCATCCACATGTTATTTAGCAATTAAGTCAGAAAAATTTACCAAATGTCCAGCTGGACAAATTGTAAAATGCAAATTAAATAAATAAAAAAAAATGTATTTAAAATATAAGTGAGTGATATGGATTGTTGACAGCTGGCCAGTTACTCTCAGACTGACTGTAGGCAGTGACCCATGGTCCCTTAAAGATTTTGAACCCCACTCTCTATACGGTAGTGAGTATGACCTGTGTAAGTGTCCTGTTCAAATGCCTGTGTAGTCACAAAGGATATAACCTAACAATCACGAAGATGGTACCCCGCTGGGGGTAGCCACCCACATGATAATCCAACAGCTAATAAATTCTACCAAATGTCCAAATTGGGCAAATTGTGAATGCGAAATATTAAATAAAAAAAAATGCCTGTGTAGGTGTCTGTATAAGATTATTTGTGTCTATGTGTGTAATATCGTTGTATTCCAACAATTCTTTTAGTTATCGTTGAGAAAGTCATTGCATCATTGTGGAACAAAAATATAACACGAAGTAGGAATTTGAAAATGAAGTTGTAAAACCAGTCAATTTCATTGGTGTGGTAGTTCCAGTGTTAAACGACCAAGTTTATTCTTCGCAATCAGGTCATTTCGAATTTCATTGAAATATTTCGAACGAATCTTAAAACGCATCGAATCGTCTATCATCGACGTGCACTTTAACGTGCAATTTTAAGAAAGAAATTTTAAGTAAAAAGAATTTTGAGAATTAAGAAGAAGTAATTTTAAGAAAGAGATGGTTACTATAATAAACGTATTACGCTCTTACGCGTTACGTGTACCTTGATTCTCTCGTCGTGCAAGTTTCGATAACCATATAAAATTCTTTCCTCGTTCGCTAATCTCGTTTCTTTTTTATCCACTTAGCGCGTTAATGAGAGCATTCGTTCTATTCGGTTGGCAACTAAGTGGTTGCGGATTTTGTCAATATCGCCTAATGACAAACCCCGCAATCGCTTAGTTGCCAACCCGATAATTAATCAAAATTTCCAGATGTATTATTCGTACTAAATACGATTGAAAATTGAGAAGAATCACAGAGACGCATAAATAATTCGAAAGAAATTCAGATGTATCAAAAGTATTAACGTTAAAATTATTCAAAGTTCCAAGTGTCGTTCGTACGACAAATGAGAGAAAAAGAAGGTAAAAAAATGAGAAATGAAATTAGAGGAAAATATGAGAGAGAAACGAAAGGAGATAAAATCCAGAGGAAAAACACGTGTTCCATCTCGGTCTTCGCAGATGATTATCGTCTTTGCCGAGTCTTTGTCCACGTGTTGCCGGCATGATTAGTGTCATGGTTACAAACTAGTTCTGGATTCTTTTGTCCTGGCCGTGTGTAAACTTGCAGTCTTCCCTCTGCCGTCGCCACGCTTATTTCTCGGTTATTTTTAACGCTTTCCTTAAGCAACTTGCAACCGATCCTTTGTCTCACGGTTCCATTGTCCCGACGATCATTGTGCCGCGTGCCTATATCCATCGTGTCAGTAGATCGGCGAGTTACAAGCTCCCGTTACACGCTTTTTACACACGTATCGTTTCCATTATTCTCTCACGTTCGTTACGACATCCTGGTTGTCATTGTTGTGTCCAACCACTTTCCACGTTCTTCATCCCCCTTTGTTTTAATATCGTGCGCGGCGATTACCCTGTTAACTAACGAAGACGAGTTTTGTTTCCTCGCTCGTACTATCGATTTATCGGACACGACGATAAGCTCTTCGTTTACAATTCTTTCTGTTTTTTCATTCGAACTCGATTCAAGTAGAATTCTAATTTTTATTCTCGCATGTACCGTCGAACGTAGTTTATGATTTTTACTACGTCGTCTTAAATGATAAATTCTCAATTCATCGTTGCAGATTTTAATCCATGCAACTTGTCCATGTAGATCATAGAGCTGTTGAGAAATTTTAGAAACTAAAGGGAACTAGATTCTTAATTTGGACGAAGATCAAGATTGCTATGTTGTCGTGGATCAAAACGACCTAACTGAAATCGATTTATAGATTTCGAATAGGAAATGGAACCCAGGCACAAGATTCAGTTCCTCTATATTATAATTCTGTATTCTAGTTGCTTTTTATATTTTTCTATATCGCGTATATCGTGTGCCTTTTAAATTTCCACAGATCCGATCCAACGAATTTTTAATTAATTTCGATGAACTTTTCTTCGTATCTCAGCTGATCGTATTCATAAGAAAATTCTGCACTATATTTGGTGCAAAAATTAGGCGAAATTCTCGGTGATGTTTCGCCAGTCGATTAAAGGAAATCAATCGAAATTTCTATTTCCGTGGCAGTAGTCCTCAAAATGGTTCGCCTAATTATACGGTAGCCGCGTCGTTCTATTCGCCAACAGGTCGGCTAGTAACCTTCGTCTTGGATCGGAAAAGCTAGGCCTAGGCCAAGTGCCGGCTACTAACGAGCACACAGAGTTCCCGCGAGCTTCGGAGCTTCCGCCGCGCCTCCTGTGGCGAGACAAATCGGGAACTTGACCTATAAAAGCTCCACGATGAACCACGGCTCGTGATGCACGCGAGAATTCAGCCACCGAGTTTCACACTCGATAGAGGTTCCGTGCGTTTCAGCCTGTGCAATATCATCGTTTCTTGTGTATTTTAAGATTACTAGAATGATAGCTATCGATTATTGCGGTTAGATAGCTTGGAACTTTCGTGTGAAACCGTCGAGGCAATTTATATCTCAGCGTTAGGATAATTTTTCTGGAATTTGACTGTTTTAAGATGCATCCGGGTATTTGCTATAACTTTGCAAGCTTTTTCTATTTCTCTATATTGATGTTCAATTTTAAAATACCCCAAAGTATTTGTTATAATCATGGGAGTCTCTTTTATTCCGATATTTTGATGTTCATCTTGGAAAGTTTATTATCATTTTGGAAGATTTTTATCTTTGAATATCTCCATGTCCAATTTAAAAATACCCCAGGGTATTTGTTATAATCATGGGAGTCTCTTTTACTATGATATTTTGATGTTCAAATTATAAGTATCTCGGAATATTTATTATGATTTTGGAAGATTTTTATCTTTGCATATTTCCATGTCGAATTTAAAAATACCCCAGGGTATTTGTTATAATCATGGGAGTCTCTTTTACTCCGATATTTTGATGTTCAAATTATAAGTATCTCGGAATATTTATTATGATTTTGGAAGATTTTTATCTTTGCATATTTCNCATGTCCAATTTAAAAATACCCCAGGGTATTTGTTATAATCATGGGAGCCTCTTTTGTTCCGATATTTTGATGTTCAAATTATAAGTATCTCGGAATATTTATTATGATTTTGGAAGATTTTTATCTTTGCATATTTTCATGTCCAATTTAAAAATACCCCAGGGTATTTGTTATAATCATGGGAGCCTCTTTTGTTCCGATATTTTGATGTTCAATCTAAAAGTGCCTTAGGCTATTTATTATAATTATGGAGGTCTCGTTTATTCCGATATCTTGATGTTCAATTTGAAAGTACCTTAGGCTATTTATTACAATTTTGAAAAATTTATTCTATTTCGATGCTTTTTGACATTCAATTTAAATGCTATGATATGTATCGTAATAAATACTAGAGCAACGCAATATATTTTTTGGAGAATATAAATCGTTTGAAACTTAAATATTGTATTATAAAAATTAAATATAGGAAATATTCTAAAAAGAAGGCAAAATGTTGACCCGTTGAACGTTTTCTGCTGTGAAGTTCGCGATAAAGCGTTCCTCAAGGTGGTCACGCAAAAAGCAAGTTTGAAAACTCTGAAATTAATTTGGCGTTACGACGCGCCCTTCGTTACCGCGATATAGACCTGGTGAGCACTTGGAATTCATTTTCATCCTAGCAAGATTGTTATTAATTGTCGAAGTTCCAGAGTTTTCGTTTGAAACTAACATCCTTCAACAAAATTTCGTATAATTACAATTTACAGTGTTAGGACAATTTATTAAGAAATGATTGGGGTAACAAAGAAGGAGAACGAAAATTTGCTTAAATTATAAATGGATTTTATAATTTGTTCGTTCGGAAATTTGTTCGTTCAACGCCCTCCGCTATGAAATCAATTTCCTCTTCCAATATTCTAACTTCCTTAAGATGTAATCGAATTCATCCCACTCAACTTTCTTTTATCTTTCAAGTGTCTGATTCCTGAGATTTGCTCTTTCCAAATGAATTCGATTAACTGAAAAATCGCTTGAAATTGTATTGTTCTTGAGTAAAATAACGAAGATACAGATGTCACGATCGAAACTTAAGAAATTGAAACTTTGAGAATTTAAGTGGAAACGCCATGACCATTAACGATCTTAATTTCTTTCCAATTTTAAAAATTCCTTTCTTATTAAAAAATACTACTCGAATAGAGTTTAATTCTCGAACCCGGAAATCTAGAAACTCGGTACAACAAAACACTGAGATTTCTTACACAAGCAACTATGGTATCCTTCAACCCTAATCGCAAAAATTTCACCAAAAATACCATCAAAATTCAAAATCAACAATAATAATCTTCTCCTCCAATGAAATATAAATTACCTTTTAATTTAACCGTCCTAAATTCTTTCACAACCACGAGAATCGTTCTTTCAACCCTTTACGCATCCACAATTGTCTTTTTTTTCCATGAAAAATGGCAAACGTTTGAGCTACAATGTGTATGGTAAGCATCGATTGCGAATCAAAATGCAATTTTAGACGGCTAAAATTTGATTGTGTAGCGGCGCAGTGGCGCTTTGACAACCGGTGATATCGACCGCCCCCGAAATGTGTCCTGGCCATCCCCACCCCGTGCCCCGTGACGCCGATTAACTACCCCCTTGGTCGAGCATCCCCGATGTTACCACTTCGGCCTTAAACCGACGTCTTTTATTTTTTCGCCACCCGGAGAAGATTACCCGGTCTTTCTCATTGAAACTTGGAAGGATGCAACGAGGTGGTAATTTCTTCGCGAGGATCGAACGGGATTACGAAGAAATTGAATGGATTAGCTCGAGAATGTTTCGGAATAGGAATTTTTTTAAATGAGTTTAAAGGAATTTCTGGGAATAATTTAGAATTTACTGCAACAATTTCCTTTTTGAAGAAGATAAGTTAAAGATAAGTTGCGCGGTGGTTTTTAAGAAAAGCTTGAAAATTGAATTGAGAATGTTACAGAATATAAATTTTTCTAAGTTTCTACGAACTTTCGCCAATAATTTAGAATTTACTCTGATGGTTTTCTCTTTGAAGAAGAAGTAGAGACAAATTGGGGTGGTTTTTGCTAGCAAGGGCTGAAAAGTAGGTTGAGAACGTTATAGAATGCAAACTTTTGCGATCAAGTTTGAAGGAATTTTTGGAAATAATTTAAAATTCTCTTCTTAAAGAAAAAGTAAAGATAAATTGACAGTCGTAGTGGTTGTTTTTGAACAACGGCTGAAAAATAGCTTCGAATTCTTGTAGAATATGATTGCCTGTAGAGTTTTCGTAGGTAAACGAAGAAAAGTAGGAATAACTTACCGATGTCTGTTTTCCAAGAAGAAATAAAAATAAATTGGGCTAGTTTTCCAAGACATCGCAACATTTATCGCTATATTATAGTCAGCTCTTACAGCTTCGTTTCATCGATGCGATAGAATCTTCGGTAGAAGAAAAAAAAAAAAGAAGAATCTTCCAATTGCTCAGCTCACTGTATTATTCAAATTTCATCCAATTGGAATTCCTCCTACCAAAGCATTTATTTTCTACTCAATTTCGCTACATATCCCAGTTTCCTTGAACAAGATAGTAGAAATTCGGCTGTATCGTCATCGAGAATGGTAGTTTCTTCCATTCCATCTGCCAACGTAGTCACGTTTCCTCGATTTCGTGGCCGGCAGGGCGTTAAAGGGGAGCAGCCAGCCCTTATCAGCGATGCATTCGAATGCAGTGAGCTTGAAGAAGCGAACTCGAGTCCACCCTCTTGCCAGCCTGGGAAATATCCACCGACTCTCGTCGACCGTTCCAGGTTCAACGAATCGACCAACACGGCAAACCACTAGCCATTATGCAAATCGTACATTCTGACGAAAGTTGAGCGCTCCCTATACAGACATGATCCAGCAGGATCACGTGGAACACGATGGTGCACCGATGAACTTGCTTGCATATTCTTTAAAAAGTTGATTTCGGTTACTCGAGTAAGTGTTTTATATTCTCCTTCTTGTTTAAAATATTCTTCCATTAGAAAGCCATTTGTTTATGGCTATTGCATAACATTTATCAAACATATTCTATTTATTCGTTTTTCATTTATAAAACAGTACAGTGGTAGTTAGAAAAAGATGATGTTAATTTTGATCTTAGTCCCTGAATTTATGTAAACCTTCACTTTTACAGGAAAAGCCAGCAGACTTTCATCCCTTCGTTGACTCCAATGAATATTCATTCACGTACAGTTAGCCAAACGTTGAAGCTGCGACACGTTAGCGTGCAGTATTCAAAAGCATCTAAATATTAATGTACAGTATTTAATAGCGCTCACGCGTATAATAATCACAGAACGCTCAACCATTATGTAAGTAATCCTCTAAAACGTTTTCAGCCGACTAGCCTGAAAATTCCACCACATCCTACGAATATTCACACACGCATCATTCACCGTATGAGCTGCCAAATACAAGCGTACAGCATTCAAAGGTCTGCAAATATGAGCGTGCATCAGCCAAACATCGCGAAACTGGATAAAGCAATTTCTATCACGAAGCTAACTAGCATCAAACGTGTTCGAGCTTCCGTATATCGGGACACCGCGTTCAAAAGCGCATGAAATATTAATTCATAGTATTTAACAGCACTTAAACATCGTCGCGCGACGCTGGTCGATCGCAAACCGCTTAAAACGATTTCGCTTCGCTAACGTGCAAATTTCATTACTTGCAACGAATATTCACACATACGTAATTCACTGTATAAGCTTGGAAACATCAACGCGCACCATGGAAAAGCCCGCGAACATCAATATACAGGAGCCAAAGGAACCCAAAAGCGCTTAAACATTCTCAAGTCAGTTGAAACAGCTTGTGCAGATAGATAGAGGAACTTGGTCCCTTGGTAGGAATATTCACAGACAATTAACCAAACGTTTGAGCTTGCAGCACTAAACTCATAGCAATTATTTCGTAGGATGCAACCTGGCGATGTTTGCCCGGCGCGTTAGCGCGCGCTTCCTTCGTTCGTGGAAACGAATCGAACCGGGTGAAGTCAGCGCGAGCAAATACCGTCAGCCCTTCCTTCTGCGTCGCCATTCGGCCTTCATTTGCATCCTAATGTTCGCGAACAGTCGTCAAGTGCCTCGGAATCCAAACCGTTTGCCTTTCCTTTTGGCGGCGAGCTGTTTCGCGAGGCCACTCGCCTGGAAAAATTCCTCGTGGAAAATGTCTCGTCCCTCTTTCCCCGAGCTCGCTTGCAACCAGTTTCTGGTGTCGTTTCCAAGGTGAATCAGGCAGCCGAAAGATAATTTTGTTTCTTACGGATGGTTGATTCCTGGGGTTGCCGAGTAGATTTTCGGGTCGTTTGTACTTTACGATGGTTGTTGTGAATTATGGGCGAAGGGTGCGCGATTTCAGAGAGATTTTTGTGCAAATTGGATTTTTTTATTCGCCCAGAAGTGGCGTATCTGTCGAGCATTTTATTGGCGAAATTTTATTTGCATTATTGAAAAATACACGAGCTTTGGAAGATGGTTTTTTTTAAATGAAAGTTACGTACGTTCCAGTAAATTGTTTTTCATTTGGATTAAATTTAATTGGAAATTTTTCGACCCAACGTTTCTTGATTATGCGTGCGTTTTAAAGAAATCTCGGTTATTTTTTAACCAGACAAAACTCGTCTTTAAATTGTTTTTTTTTTAATTGAGTGTACTCGAAGAAAAGAAGGAGAAAAAATACCTTTTCGAAAGACAGAATCTTCTATCGATATTCTAGAGGCTCGATACCAATTATCCACGCGGCAGTAGAATACCACCGTATCGTGTCAGACAGTTCATCCCGAATCTACTGATGGCGCCACACGATCGTCGTAGAATTACCGACATCGGATTTTAGACGACGTACGCAGGATACTCGAATCGAATCTTATCCCCAAACGAACTTTTTTCACAAAAAGGAAGATTAACAATGAAAATTCATATTTCTCAGAATATTGCAAATTATCAGAAACTCTATGTATACGACATTACAATTTAACTTTCTCAATAATTTGTCTGAATGATAATTTTCCACCAATAACGAAGATTTAAATTCTCCTTTGAACAGAAATGTTCTATTTTGAGTCCAGTGATCTTCGAAGTAATCGATATTCTCGCAACTTCCATCGGCATTTTTAAAAAGAATCCCCTTAACGCCTCGCAAGTTCAATTTAATTCCCATCTCTAGCAATCAGCGGTTGCAAATTTTTCCCAATAGACTGGAACGTCCTAAGAAAGTTCTCGCATAAATTATACATTGGTTGGCAAACTTTCAGAACGGTCGACTAATTACACTTCGTATTACCTTGGTATCTTCATGGCGCGATTATCACACGTTTCGTATTATTTTTCTTTCTCGCGTGTCGGCCGTAAGCTTCGCATAATTCGTCGGACGAGGATAAGAAATACAGGCGAATCTTATTTTTGTCTGCGTTTTGTTATTTCGAAAAACGGGTCAATCTTTTGCCTAATTTACGTCCGTGCGTATTACCGTTCAAAAGCTACGTTGCAAAATATCGGGCGCAGTTCTCGCGACAAGGCTGTGCCCCACATACCGAGTTTTTCCACACGAATTTAGAATTGTTCTACGAGACGCGTAATTATAGAACTTTTATCTCGACCATTCGTTAGAATTTTCGAGTTTTTATTTCCACGAATTTGTTGGAATTTCTCGTTTTATCTCACTTTTATCACTCTTTATCTATCTGTCTTTTCTCCAAAATTGAAACGTTCCTACTCGACGACCCATGAATATTATTATGACGCTCTTTTTTTTCTCTATTTTTGGAAGATTCTCGCAGTTACAATAAATGTTGTAAAAAAAAAAGATATTGAAGAGATTGATTTGCAAATGATCGCAGTTCATCAAAGATACTACAATATTACTCTCCATAGTATTTCATGCATTGAAATTGGAAAATACAGAGTTCAGAGGGTGAAATGTCACGTTCAGTCGTCGTTCGCTAGAGGAACCATAATTTCTTTCTATTTTTACGAACCGTCGCTATAATTCAGTTTTTACGAGACAGGATCGGCGATATTTCTTACTTAAATACCAGCCTTTTCCTGAAATATATATATATATATTTTTTAAATTCATATTTCTAAAAAAAAAAACAGGAATTCCTAACATTCAGCTACGCGGAATTGGCTTGAAAAAAATAGAACTATCTGTCATTGTCTCGGCCACACTTTTTACGTAAACGTACAAAGCGCTTGCTAGCGCCGTTGCGAAAATACTTTGTATTTTACTCAATATTTGCAAGTACTTAGGAAACGTTTCTCCTTAATAGCTTTCAGTATCAACAACGAAAAAGGAATTCCGCGATTAAACAGTTCGTACGAGACCATAATGGCACGCAGCTGTTCTCTTTTTCGGCCTTTCTGTGGACCTGTTTTTGCAATCGCGAGGAAACTGTTACCGTCGCTTAATGGTTCATTCAATTAATCGTATTCTCTTGTGAAAAGTTCCATGGCACGTTTCTTCTTCACTGGGTATTTTTCGCTACCACTGGACAGTAATTTCGTTTGTTAGAGCAAGTTCTTGTTGAACGAGTGGATCATTTGCGATCCCAAATGTAAAATAGAAATAGTACAGTAGATCGACGAAGAGAAAAGAAGATTCAGACGTTAAAGTTTCTCTAAAGATCTGTAGAAAATCCTTTAAGGGAGTATTCTAGTCCAGAGGCATGAACTTCGGGCGGTTTTTAAAGCTCTGTACAAACGAAACAAAAAATATTTTTACTATCCATTTTTTTATCGTTTGTTTATTGATATTTTAAGATTATATAAAAAATTAAGTGAAAAAAAACTCAAAATTCACAAAGTTATGAGCTGGCAAAGTAGGGGATCCAAAGAAAAAGGGTGTTCTGGCGTGCATGATTTCAACCCTTCTGGTCATCTGAAACAAAAAAGCCGAACGGATTCTTAATTAGTATAGATGCCGCTATAGCATGAGTCTTGGAAAAGACCAAAAAGGTTTCCCCACAAAATGACGGACGTTTGAAAAAGATTTTTTTTAAGAAATCCATGAAACGAACATTTTTCTTGATTGGAAAAAAAAATTCCACGAAACGATGAAAACTTCGTGGTTAAATAGCTTCCATAATTAATAAGTAGGTACCGTTTATGATGATACGGTATAAGTGGATGGAAAAATTCTTAAAAGGATCCTTAAAGAGGGCTGTATCCCGATGTAAAACATGAAAATGTTAAATTGCAGGAATTTAACGAAAATCCAAATTTAACAAGTATCGTTAATAATCCCGTAGCATAAAAATTTTTAAATTTTTAAACATTCACATATGAGAAGACGTAATCCATTTGTACACTTTTCTACTATATTCGAAATTGCAATGCACGGAAGACAGGCGCAACAAATAAATAAATAGTTACATACATACATACGGTAATTACTAAAAATCCAACATTATTGTTATGCCAATATATTCACGTATAAAATTGTTGTAAAACAGATTTTTAAAAAAGCAGCTGTTTATCGATGCAAAATGTCAAAGTGCAAAATTGTAGAAGCTTTATGGAAATTGCAAATCTAGCAATTTCCATAAAGAATGTCACGCCACGAATGCATATACATCCGCCATAATTGATACAAATTCAACATTATAGCGAATATATTTAGGCCAATATCTAGGCCAATAGATGCCAAAGAGTTGGCGAACAAAATCTTTTTTCCAAGTTCTAAAAATTCGTGAAAGAATCGTTTGAGAAAAAGCTTTTGTCTCGTTGTACGTGAAATACCAAAATACAACATCGTAGAGAAATGTGAAGAATGTGGGAAAAGGGAAGGTCGAGAGTCACGAGGGGCCATTTTTGTTTGCGACGATCGCGAACGTGACCAGCTGGCTGTTTCGCGTTATGTTTAGAATCGCCTTGATCGTCATCAGGTCGCCGATTATTTATTGTAAACAAGAAATTCTGCGCCGCCACGTATAATTCGTGGGTGCGCCCAGGGGCCAATTATAATGGCCCGTATTTCGGGAACCGTGGTGGCCAACTTCTCGTCGCTATCTCGGCTTTTTCTACTTGCCAGCCACGTGTCTGACGCAACGTGAATCGTAACCTGTTATAATCTGGCCGCAGGACGCTCGCCAACTGAACCGCTATTAGTATAACGAAGAAGGAAAGGACCATCTGACCACACGGCTTCCGGCTATCAAACTGTGCACATTTCCAACTGGCACATTTTTTAAATAGAAAAGATATTTTGGGACCAGGTGTTCTAAATTTATTTCAGAAATTTGTTATTTCTTTAGTTTGCTAATTTTTGTTTCTGGCAGTTGAAATTCGGAACTTCGAAATGGGACATTTTCAATTCATAAAAAAAAAAAAAAAATGTATTTAAGGCGGAAATATTTCTTCACTCGCTTGAAACGTATTTCGCAGACTTTTCATTTGACAATACAGCGCTGCTCAAATGTTTCTTTGAATTTCTCTAATTTTCTTGTATCTGAAGTTGATATATCGAAGGCTATGTAACACGAGCTAATATGGAGTTTAATCAAATTCTCAGTTGACACGTACTCGTGTTCTTCAACTCGGAATACGAATGAAAAGTTGTAAATTTGAAAGAAGTCTTTCGCAATATTTTACATCAAACTTAGTAAACGAATTTTCTATCAACACTGTTCTTTAACGTAAGACGTAGTTAATATTCTGATGAGTAATAAATCTATTAAAACAAAGTCTATTATTAAACAATCCATAAATCACGCACCTACACATAAATGTATGTACATAGTGAAGACGCAGTCAGAGAGTGGACGAAACGATTTTTAGTCGCCATTTCTACCGTCACTTGGCTTCGGCTATTGAATGGTTGGCGTGGAATATTCCTCCGTCCCGAACATCCAAAATTCTTTGACTATTCTAAAATTATTTTTGACAATTCGACGATAGCCATTACAAATCTCATCTTTGATTTTCAACGTTTCCAGCACGGCAAATGGAATAATTTGGAAAACTACAAGTTTTTTATAGCAACAAGAATCTCTGGAACGACGAAACTTCGTAGCAAGCTCTTTGACGTAGAAGAACCTCTTCTGGCTTCTATTAAAATTCCAATTTATCCTTTGCATCTAATTTTTACTCACCCTATGTATTATATTATGATAACGCTTCTAATAATCTTTTTCCGAAAGAAAAAATTTCATAGCAAACTTTTTACCTATTTTTTCCACGTGCAATTACTTTCTTTATGGTCGCGCTGTAACTTCCAGTGTATCTAAATCTTTCATCTAAATCTAATTTAAAAAATCTTTTTATCCGAGAGAAAAAAATGTTATTCTAAGTTCTCCACTTATACTTTGATTTATAATTCATCTGGTATATTTAGTCGCAATTTTAGCGATATATCAAGATAAAAATCATCGGGAGAGAGATGGAATAGCGGGAGAAACGATTTGTTAAATCGCTATGCCTGGCACAGAGTTTACCAAGAATTAATCGCCACTTGTCACGATATTGGCGTGTATTTTGTAAACGTTTCGTTCTCTTTTCGTCGAGCAACACGTGTCTGTAGAGGTAAAAGCGCGAAGATCACGACGTTTGGACGTTTGAATCGTCCCACATGCCGTTGATCGCGATATCTCGCCACGTGTTCGATCGATCATGCGTACGGAAGGACAGTTGAAACAGTTATGCGACAGTCACACTGCATTTCTGCCAAATAAAATATCTAGCGACGACAATTTCCGTCCGTCGCTTCCATTTCCAGGTTTAGGAATTTCAATGACGATAAATTTATACATTTCGACGAATTGTCGCGCATTCTTGGTACTTTCTATGGAATGCTTCTTCCGTGCAACTGTAAATTGCTGTAAATTTAACTCCGTTTAGCCAAGATACGGAAATTTTGGTGATTTCGTGTTACAGGATTTTAGATAGTCGTATTTTTTTTATTTAGTCTAGTTAAAATATAAATTTTGAGGATCCTGAATGCTTTCTGTGGCTTTGCGTTTGAGAAATTGAAGTATTTGTGACTTTTTATTTTGCTCCATTGAGATACGAATTTTGGAAATTTCTGCAGCATCCGGCGACTCTGTGCAATTTCAAGTTTCTAAAATTTCTCATTGATCTTCTTTAGGATATTAATTTTAGGAATTCTCAAGGTTTTCTGTCACTTTGTGAATTTTTAGATATTTGTGACTTTAATATAGCTTCGTTAATTTTCCTAATTACTGCAATTTAATTGTTTCATTGCAAATCTAGCGCGCTTTAAAATTGATCGAAGAAACGTCCGTAAATTCCAGCAGTAAAATTTCGACAACAAATGAATGGAATAAATAAATAGATTTACTTGTTTCTTCTTAAGTTACAAGTGTTCAGAAGAGAAGATTTCTTAAGTTTGGGATAAACTGTTCCGCTGAAGTTCGATTCGAAGTGGCTTTAGAATTTGGTTGCGTAGCCTTGGAAATTTCAGAGACGCGTGGAAGAAAAATTCATCCTGGTGACGTTGGTACGAGTGATAAATTGGGCCTCGGTGATGTTTGGCCGTGCCAACGACTCTATAAAAAATGTCACGTCGCGAAATTTTTGTCAGTGGTGGTCAATCCTGTTAGTTGGATTACGAAGCGATTTAATCTTCTGAATTCCCTCGAAATTCAATCGATTTTTCTATTTATTTGACACGGGGCTGCTGCTATCGTTTATTTCATTTTGAAACTTTCATTTGAAAGCAAAAGTCATACGTACGGAAATTTGAGCATAGCCGAGGAAAAAGATTGAGAATGTCGCGTTTGTAAGGGGAAAGATTTTGGTTCGGGACTATGGTTCTGAAAATGACGGAATGTCGTGGTGAATTCGAAGGGAGGATCCCTCGCTTTCTCGCAGTTTTCACAATTTCCCACGACGAGGACCAGGTCCTCGATCAAACGACGTTCGTACGCGAGAAAAGCGACGCTGTTGAAAATAATCCGACTCGCTCTATAAATACAATTCAGTCTTGTGCGGCGCGTCGCGAAGTTCGGATGCTTATCTGTCGTATGTGTTCGGTGTTCCTGCGGTGATTTCCGGCGCTGATAAGGAAATGTAAGACGTCAGAAGTCGTGATCGTTGCTGTGAAGCCTGTGTTTCTTTATTTCGGTTCGCAAGTCTACCGAAGGATCTTCTTCGTGCTGGTTGATTAATGTTTTCAGTTCAGTGTAGCACCGCGACGTTTGTAGTGTTGAGTGTTAGTTGGTGAATCGTTAAGCGAAGGATCCGTAAGATCTTCGTTTTGTGAAAATTTGATTTCGGTGTGAAACTCCAATTCGATAATTTCTATGACTACGAATCCTATCAAACACATCAAAGCCCAATTATATGGAGAAACAGAGTTCCCATTTGTCCGATCCTTTGCTCTAAATAATCTCCTAAATCTTTGTTTGTTAAATCTCCTGCATAGCATAGTTTAAATCCCATAAAGAAATTCATTGAAATCTGTATATTCCACTCACTAACTCGATTAATTTGTGAAAAATCAATTCCAAACCTTGTTAAACGCAGCAGAACACAAATTCTACAAACTCGTTCCAATTATAATTCTCCACTTTAAATTCCCAAATCCCTCGATCTCTATTTATTAAAGCTTCTACATAAAACAATAGGTTGTACTTTTCAAAAATTCACTGAAATTTACGAACACGCGACCCATTTTCCTGCAACCTCGCTGTTGCTCGAAGAATCGACTCCAATCTCTGTCAAACTCATCAAAGCCGAAATTCCAGTTTACGTGATTTCATCGCCCTCAGCTCTTCCATCCCTATTTTCCCACGATATCAACTGAAAACCTTTTCATTTCAAGAATCAAACCTTGTCGAACCTTTTCGAACCTTGTCAAACCTTGTCAAACCTTGTCAACCCTGGTCAAACACTGGTCCAGTAGCATCTACCAGGTCGTAAGACTTCGCTATGAAGAATCTGCAGAAAATAGCCGCTGAAAGGATCCTTCTCGAAGCTAGGAGATCTTAAAGGACCAATTGGAGGATTAGTGGAGGACAAGTGTTAGGATGGAAAGGCTGAGTATCGCCGAATCGTTGCGCAGGAAAGATAAGAGAAGGCGCAGGGGTTGGACGGTGGTTGTTGGCAATGAAATACGGTGAGTAGAGCATAAATCAGCGATGTTGCAGCTTTTCTCAGGCGTTTCGTATCAAGATCAGGGAACTGCTCTCTGGAGAGTTGAACAGCTACTTCCGTGCTTCGCAATTGCCGCGCTGATGTCTTTATTACGAACAGCTAGGAATTATTGCGTTCGTGTTAGGGATACTGATATGAAGCCAAGAAAATTTCAGATCGTTATTTCTGCGTCTCTGTTTGTGTTTTTGTCGTGTGACGAGTTGGTTTTATTATGTTTGTCATGTACGAGATCGTTTTATCTTTTGACTGAAATATTGTCTTCAATCAAAAATAATCGACAAATCTTCGATGTTTTGTTGTTCCCTTTTTTATATGCTGTAATTATTATTTTCTCATCGCAACAGCATTGACAACTGTTATTATTTGATCTATCGCTCTTGAATTTATTGTGGTACAGTAAGAATACGTCACATAAAATAATACTCTCCGGATATCCTAAAGCGTAGCTGATAGTGTTACAGAAATTCTGAAGAGGCCACAGGATTCCAAAGTAGAAAAACGTAAATTTAGGACGCAGGGAACCGGAAGTTTGTGAAGCGGGAAACCGCATGTTTCTCAAGTAACAAGTCACGCGAATAAGAATTCGTACTGTTTGGTCTCGACATTGTATTTTCTGTGAACAAATTAGGATTAAACTTTGATGAATTTAATTACCAGACTTTCCTCGAAAGTCTTGTACTCTGTAAAATTGATTTGCAGATTCCTATTGCACGAACGTCGGTAACGCGATTTCCAGTCCCGTTGGTTGGTAAATTTTGACTCGGACGGCGGTGCCACCTTCGGCTGTGTTTCGAAAGCTCCCTGGACTTTACGAAACTCGTAGATCAATATCACGCTTGATAATCCGCCATCTTTCTGAAATTCCATCCTCTACTTCCTCACAACCAAGCCAAAAATCTCTGAAAACTGTCCGAGCTCGCGTATCACGCCACTCGACGTTCTTCTCCGATTTAAAGAAATATCGTTGAATTTCGAAGGAAGAATTATCCAAACGCGATATCCTTTCGCATTTTTCACAGACTATGCGCTCTTTGGTTTTGCAATTTTGATAATAGAAGTTCGTCGTACTTAACCACAGACGATTCTAAATAATTATACGTAAAACCAGAACTATAATTATAGGTAGAGAGAAAAATCATACGAGAGTAACTATGAATAAGTTAACCGAGTAATTATAGATTTCTGCAGATGCAACGAAACCAGCACTGTAATTATAGACAAACTAGGAATCACAATTGTACCGATAAATAAACCAGCAATTACATAACTACGGTTAGAAATAAACTTCAATTCGCTACAAGTATCTATAGACATACTAGGAATTTTAGGCACATAGATTTCTCTCTATATATAGCAATATGTATACTATGTTTACGTGTACTAAAACCAGAATTCTAATTACCGATAAACTAGAATCTATAATTCTACTAATAAATGAAGTTGGAACTGCAAACTACGTAACTGCGATTCCGACTAAACTTCAAATAAGTAGAAATCACTTTAGACATATTGAGATTTTTAGCTGTCTGTATAATCAAAGCAGATGTCATAATAGAAACTATAAACAAACTAAAAGCCACGAATGTAATTACAAATAAGTGAAGTAACTGTACAGTAGTTAGTATAGCTGTGCTGAGAGTTATAACTGTGATAAGTTAGAAACCATAATTACAGATAAATAGCAAATTATAATAGTTGACTGTGGCTAATCTAAAAACCATATTGGCGACTGTAACATTTTTAAAACACAAATTCTATAAATTACAATAAAATAAATTTTCAATAATTTCCAATTAATTAGTAGTATATTTGCAATTAACAGATGTTAAATTAGACGTTTAAAATTGTACAGGTATCACTCAGGAATTTATAGTTTCCAATTGCTTGGAATAAATGTAATGGCCCTCGTAAGTAGAACGAGCGCGTATGTAGTCAGACGCGGCATATATTACTCAATGCTCCACTTTTAAACTTCCCATCCAATTATCTTCAGCTCACGTTTCCATTAAAAAATATACCTTTTACAAAGCTGTTTCCTTGAAAATTTCAACGTTCATTTTTCTTTAACTTTGCAGTCGGGCTTGTCTCGATTTAATTCCCTCGCAGATTTCTTTCTCGGATTTAACGATCCTGTGAATCATCGAAATATAAGAAATTTATCATTAAGCTTCTCATCGTTCCAGCTTTACTTTATCGTATTTGTAGAACAATTTCTAAAGCCTTGCAGCTGCAAATTTCATATGAAATTGGATATTGTTGATTTTTCTTTTTGCCACGATATCGTGAAATTCCGTACGTAACTTCCGATAATCTGAAATCATCGTGATTTCGTTCTCCTCTTTTCTCAACTAGCAATTACTAGCTTTTACCTTATTTTCGTCGTACTTTGAGATTAATTAGATTACAAAACATTGCCCTTCTTCGCTTTCTCTTATTTTTGTCGTTTTTAAATATTTCCCAAATACTTTGTTAATATTTGAATATTTAACGTTGATCGTCTGTTTATTATTATTATTATTATTTATTTTTTAGTCCGTGCCTTTCGGCTTTCGACGAACTTTCCATTTACATTTCTTACACTTATTTTGCTCCTTATGTATCTACTTTCCCTCTTATCTACTCTGTTGTATTGCACTCCCTTAGCTTATTTTTATCTCTCACGGCTAAAACTAATGACTAAAAACTATTGCAACTTATGGCTACACATTATTGCCAATTTTGGTCTTTCGCCCCCTTACTGTGCTACCTTCTTGTCTTTCCTCCCAGTCTTGTATTGCCCTTGCCCTTCTCTTCTCTATTATTGCTTTTAATTCCGTTAGTCCTTCTCCAGTCTCGTTCAGTGTTTTTTTCCATGTCTCAGGTCTTCTTCTTTCCTTTTACATAGTCTGCATCTTTTTTCTCCCTCTTCTTTCCAGTATTCCCTCGCTTTGGTCTCGTTTCCACATCTGAATGATCGTCTATTTATTATATTATAAGTAGAATTAAATAGAATTAAATATCAACCTTGAAATGAACCGAAATTTTCCGGTGGGTTGGTATTTTATAAAATTTTATAAAATTTTATACAACGAAATGTAAGATAGACGAAATAGAATTAAATATCATAATTCACGCTGTGTTCATCCGCTAATCCAATAATACTAATTAAAAGTTCCAGTTAATTATTCTACGTTCGGCTTCACAAAATTTCGATTATTCAATATCATGGAATATTATTTAATTAACTCGCCGATATTTCAAGAGTAAAACAATTTAAAAATACAATCGTTGTATAGTTGAGACATAATCGTTCTCCTATTCTCTCATTCGCGCTTCTATTTAACTAAAATATCTGCAATGCTTCAGTCTGTTGTAAACCACGCCGAGAATGCCAGCCCCTAAAACGCTATCTCGCGCACGACGCAAATTTAAAGCTCGAATTAATGGCACCGTGTTGACCCTTTATTAAATCTTCGTCGTTGTAAACGTCACGCGAACGTACCGCCTACAAATCGATCGATAAATTGCAAATAGCTTTGTTTGAATTTTAAATCTCATTTCCCATACAATTTCCCTTTGGGGGAATAAAAAGATTTCCGACTTGCCAATTAAATCATCACAAATCTGCCCGGGAGAAACGAAATTCTCTTCTCTTTTCATTATGAAAGAGGAGAACGAGTTAATTTTTCTACAACATAAAATTCTCTTATCTTCCTGAAAGTAATATAATGTTACCTCTTAAAAGGATAATGATTAATTGTTTGTGAAAAAATGCTACCGCTTCCTGATATCTTCAATTATACTTTTTCCTTCTCCCTGCGCGATGATGAAGTTTTATTAAAGTCTATACGAAACACCGGCGGCGTATTACTCGTGACAGTTAATGGGCTACAGGCTATTCAATTTTTCATCAGCCGCGTAAATGGCGGAGGAGTTGGAACGGCTTCGTACAGTTAATGAAAGTTTCTAGTGTGACGCGTTGTTTTCAATTTTTCTCCATATGCACGTGCAAACTATTTAAAAGTCAATTGATCGGCTCGACTTTTCACGAACCTCGTCTCGCGTGTCACAGATAATAATGTTCGAGGTTCGTTCACAAACCAACCAATTTCGATATTTAGATTAGTTTCTGTTGAGGTTATTACATGTATAAAGAGAGAGACGCGTGGATAAATTGTAAGGTAGAAAATATATTTTAAATACAGAAGTGTAAGTACAAGTAGGAATTGTTAGAATTTAATCTTAAAGTTAAGATAAATAATCTGTGGAAGACACAATGTTTATATTGAAATAATATTATATTACATTGATATTTATTAAACAGAATTACACAACCAAATGTATCTAAAATATAAGTGAGTGATATGGTATAATCAACAAAGTGTGCAGGTAAAGAATTTATGGATTGTCAGTTGGCCAGTTATCACTCAGACTGACTGTAGGCAGTGACCCATGGTCCCTTAAAGATTTTGAACCCCACTCTCTATACAGTACTGTGTAAGTGTCCTGTTCAAATGCCTGTGTAGGTGTCTGTATAAGATTATTTGTGTCTATGTGTGTAATATCGTTGTATTCCAACAGGAATATAATTTGAGCTGGTCCAGATCCGCACGCTAGCAGTGTTACCCTATAACTACTGTTTATGGTCTGCCTTCGTCCCAGTCTTTCGTCTATACGCTGTGGATGGCTTCGGTGCTTGAGAAAACTAAAAAGGCCAGACGTAGAGTTTTCTTAGAAGTGGTGACCACTTCAACAGTTTCAATCCCTCGCGTGACTCGGAATTTTCCCACGATTTACAGGAAATTAATCATAAGATCGAAAGTAGACTTTGTTAAATGAAAATAAAAATTTGAAAGGAAAATATCCCATTTCTATTTCGTCGAAATATGTTTTACCAAGATAAAGTTGATGCTACGCTTCCGAGTCTCTTGGAACAGAGACTTTTGACTTTAAGTAGAAGGTATCCGTATCTGATCGGGCGCAGAGTATCGTTTAAATCACAGGAAGTGGAACAAATCGCAAACGAGTGCAACGGAAACGGAAATAACAGAGTCGTAACAAACTGAATAAACGACAAATGATGAACCAGTTCCAAACTTTCGTTTCGATATCGTGTTGACTTTAAAGGCCAATCAGGGTGATCTGAATTTCCTTTTTCGCTTTTCACGCTTCTTTCCGCCCACGTCATCTAACCGGCTAGTTGAAACAACAGTGGCGTATTACCAATCTGAGTTAGCCAATATTTACATCGTGCGCAGCATCGATTGTCTGTCCGAATACTTTCCGCACTTTCGATATTTGCGCAACTCATTCTCGCGAGGCCTCGAATTCTTCGCTCGCATATACAGTAGAAACAGAATATCCTTTGAAATTCTATTCGCTTGGATCTCCGTGTTTATCGAACGCAAATAACAGATATATTATCGCCATGACGGAGCATATTGCGAATCAATGAGTTTTTAACGGATAGTAAGAAGTTAATCGACGAATGACGAATAGTAGTCGATCGAAATAGACAGTGGTGAGAAATTGACACTGGCTTTTTTTATTGTACAATTTGGCTAGATTAAATTTACATTCGTTGAATTTTTGTAATTTATTGGTAGAGAATTGGATATCAAAGAATGTTTTCTGTTTTCGAAATCTTGCTTTACGTCTAGCTTTTACTAAAAATTACTCTAATTAAGATAAAATAATTTGGGACAACATTATTCTAATTTCTAGAAAAGATAGATAACTTGATTTATGTATAGCTTTTACTAAAAATTATTCTAATTAAGATAAAATAATTTGGGACAAAGTTATTCTAATTTCTAGAAAAGATAGATAACTCGCTTTATGTATAGCTTTTACTAAAAATTATTCTAATTAAGATAAAATAATTTGAGGCAAAATTATTCTGATTTCTAGAAATGATAGATAACTAAATTTGTAGAAAATTGTCTTTTATCAGGGTATTCAGAAGAAAATCGTTCTTTTGCTGATATGAGAAACTTTATTAAAGTCACTATCGCAGATTCAAGATATATTTATATAACGGTAACAGGATATTAGGAAAATAATGGTATACCGGATCCATTAAAGATTTCTGTAACGTTTCAAATAGATTTATTGCGAAAGTTTTCAATTCCTAGAGACAGTATCCCCTTATTTCTTGAAAGAAAATTCCTTTTACCTTCTTTCACTGTCAACTGTATTTTCCTTTTCTGCGTAAGGATAAGGCTTTATCGAATACACTGTCGAAAATAAGAAATATATTCAATCAGCTGCGTGTACCAGTAATGCAACAAAAATATGAAGCATTATTAAATATAATAAAACAGAAACTAACATTTGTTGGAATATTTAAGAAAAACTTATTGCGAGTTTCTTCAATACCTGTTGGTAGCTTTCATTGGAACGTTGGATTAATTTTTCATTGAAAAAATTTTCGATCATAAAGTTCTAAAAGGAACGTTCAAGAATCTGCGAAGATTCTTTCACAACTTTTGAAAATCTTCTGGAGATTCTCTAAAGGTTTCAAGAATCTTTTAAAAGAGAAAAATCTAAGAAATGTTACTGAAAATTGTAGTCACCTGTTCTCTGACAATATCCAACTCCAAGTACCAAGTTTTACTTTTATTCCCTACAAATTTTGTCAAAATGTATTCTATAAACTTCCATAGTAATCTTTTCAATCTTTTCTCTGCAAACGAAGACTTTTGTATTTAAGCAGAATATACCCGTATCTGGCCAGACTCTGAAGAGTTTCAATTGTTTTCGCATTTTAATGAGCCAGTTCGTCGAATCGACTTACAATAATTAAAATCCTTTATATTCCACCGTCTGTCGATACCTTAACACAGTCAAACAATCCCACGTAACCTAACCTGAACATAACCTCAACCTTACCTGAACATAACCTCAACCTTACCTGAACATAAACTCAACCTTACCTGAACATAACCTCAACCTTACCTGAACATAACCTCAACCTAACCTAGCTCAGTGCCTAGTTACACGAACGAAATTTTTAATTTCCTACACGTTCCATTGAATCAGTTCACGGTTGCTAAATTCCATCGTATTTCACAGTTTCATCTGATATTAGTGCGACTGCGTGGAAATTTCCCGATGAACTTTCAGCAAACGTCGCTCGGTATTCTCGTTTGATTAGGGTTTGCCATTCGAATTTTCGGAGAGGCATCCCTTTTGCCCTTTTCATTCGCGTCCTTAATTACATATCAGCAGGCTAATTGATTTATCGATTAGTCTACGCTCGTCTGGGAAAGTTACAGACACGATTCAATGCTTCCGGGTAAATCTAGTTTGTTGTCGTTATCTGTGACCAATGAATTAACGTTCCAGGCTTCAAAAATTTTCCTCCGATATCGCTTTACTTCCTACAATTTCGTATCATCCCATTTTTGACAGTTTGAATAACTTTTACTTCATTTTTATTCGAAATGTATAAGCATAGGGAAAATGTAAAAATTGTCGATATCTCAAAAATCTTTCCTCTATTTTTATTAGACCGATCGTGGTTATTTTTGCTGGTGGAAAGATTTTCATTTAATTTTTATTGGAATTGTATCAATGTCCGCCTATTTTTTTTTACTAGAAATATAAAAGAAAGTGCAGAAATATGGGGATCTTTGTTCAGATTTCAGTGAAAATGTATAAACGCAAAAAAATATAGAAATTTGTATATTTTGGTATCGAAACAATTTTTCTTCATTTTTATTAGACATTTCTTCATTTTTGTTTTCGGTTTCTAGAACAATATTTAATTTCTTTCGTCTTATGACTATACAAAGTGATCGTATATAATAAAACTGCATTTGTAAAAGTTCTTTTACAATTTTCGGTACCTAGAGAAGCATCATTCAATTTTCATTTCCATGAAATCGTACATTCGTCGATGTACCTGTGTTCAAATTTCTACTCATCTCATATTTTCATTATTTCAGGTGTTGCTACTGTGTCTCCTATGAATTATGCTTTGGGTATTTCTCATTACTTTAATTTCTTGCGAGTTTTAATATCCGTCATGGAAGCCAGATGTAACTTTTTAATTTTGATAAAATTCGTTATAAATGCATATTCCCTTGATTCACTTACTGCCTTGTAAAATGGTTAATTAAAGGAACCAGCGTATTAAACTTTTCATCGGTGCACTATGCAACCTTCCATCAAAATGTAAACTAATTGCTTTGAACGTGCAACTGAATATATTTTCCAAGCAGTACCATCCTTTACCACAGAATAATCTTGTTTTTGTCTTTGACGTTACTGTATATTCCGTTCTATTAACTTAATTAACGAAATCTAATTCAATTATTAAATTTGACTAACATGCACATCGATGTTTTATTATTATTATTATTATTATTATATTCGTAGAAGTTTCTCAAATACATCAATAAATATTTTTTATTATTACTCGATTATAGTTAGGAAGGTCGTTTTGAATCTTTTTACCAGATTTGGTACTTCAACAAATCCTGTTTAATTTTTATTCGACGTTTAATGGAACTTCATTTGCCTCTCCTTTTTCTCTTTCGATTCTTTAATTATCCGTGGAAGATAATTGGAGCAACATTACCAAATTTTTTCTTCTTTCTGGAAATATCGATATAAATTTGCAGAATATTTGCAAAAAGCACTCGGTCTCCTCGGTCAATACCAACTCATGACAAAATCCGCATTTCCTTAGTTGCCAGCCCATACGACCCGCATTTTCTTAGTTGCCAGCCCAATAAAATTCGCATTTTCATGAACTTTGCCAAATGGATGATAAATTGGTTCCTAAACAGATATAAACGAAATTCTATTAGAATGATCTCTTTAATTGATCACGATGGGACTGTATTTGTATTCAGAATCAAACGCGATCAATCGGTAGAAACAGAGAAAATTAAAATGAAAAATTAATCGTCGAACTCTATGGACAAAAATTACACGGAAGGACCTCCGACAAGGCGCAATGAAAATTCGTAGAAATCAACGATGTCTATCGCCTCGAATTTTATCCGAATTGGCATCTCTTCGATAGAAAACGGAAAGTTGAAGAGCTGGCTGTTATCTGACAAATTAATCCTCGCCTCGCCGTGTTAGAATGAGTTGAGATTTTCCGCGATGACGTGTTTCACGTAGATAACGTTCGATCGCGCGTGCAGAAACTGGCGTGTCAAGGATCTCTATAAATAATGCCGGGATCGTACGAATTCGTAAAGACGATATGTTTTCATTCGATACTTATTCGATTGAATGCAACGTGATCGCATTTCCTTATATTTATGTACGATATACACTTCCGCTCTAAAAATAGTTTGCTCTGAAGCTTGGAAAAATTATATTATCCAACTTGATACGCTGCGTGAAGAATTTAAAAAGCATAAGAAATTAATACATCGACAGTTACATTAAACAATTTTTTGACCTAACGTCATGCTTGTAATGACGTTGTCGATGCAGAACAGTTTATCAGTTTATTTTAGAATTAAAAAAAGTTCCAAAACCGTTGGAGAATACTTCGCCAGAGAGACAGGGAAGCCAGAGAGCAAGCAGGTTTACGTTTACGATCCAGAATTATCAATTTTCCACGCGTCCGCGCTCTTAACAATCTACCTCCGTGATAAAGCCATCAACAGCCGCTTATCTATCGCGGAGGCCAACAAACAAGTTGTCTAAGCTAGTCACATACAGTCCCCTGGCGATTAGAACGGTCGAACAGTTCCAAAGATAAACGCCGTTTCACCAACCGACTCTCCTCCAGGGCAGAATTAACTTGAATCGAGTTTACGTGACAAACATAACCTCAAACTTAGCGGCGAAATGATTCTTTCGTTCTTTTCCTATCTTCGGAGCTTCTAGATTAGAGATTCTATGTCAAACAGCGTCACACGTTCGACGATTTTGGTTAAAACGTCTTTCTGTTGCTTATCTTTAGCTAAATATAGCGCAGATAATGATCTTAATATAGTGGCTCCATCTACACTTGCCACTAGGTAGAGTTACGTCATATGCACTTTCTTCAATTGTCCTCTCTATCGTTGCTGTCATTTCTTATTCTGCGCAGATAAAAAAGAGACTAGTTTGACACAGAATATGAAGTTGTTGTTGTTATTGTACTATGTTTCATAGACTTGTGCAATAAAAACATCACGTATATTCTGTCTGGAAGTTCTTCCCATCGTGGGTCGCGATGTTGAAGCTAACGCGACTAAGCATCACTTGTATCGTCGCTGTTGATAGCGCAAGTAGGTAGCAAGGAGGAGCACAGAATGAGAAGATCAGTCTGGCATATGTGCAGCATGATTTCGTTCGAGTCTTCTGTTAGATACGTGTGAGGTGGCTTGTATAATGTCAGAATCTAGGCTGTTAAGAGAGCGTGTAAAGTGTGTAATATGAGAGACTAGATATAGTGTCCTGCACTCTTAGGATACCTGTGAAAGCCACTGAGAATACTAAGCAGCGATATGATCTTATTTAGATATGGCGACCGATATAACCAAACGTGATCCAATCAGACTCTCATTTCTTTGCCTAGTTAGCTTTTTATCTCAGTACAGTACAATCTATACAATCTGTTCTAATCTGAAGATTAGAACCCACACGTGTTCTGCATCAACTTTCCAAGAAGTCTACGGAAGACTTGTAGCGGCACTCGACAGCAAAACTTCCCAACGGTTTCTGTCCCGTGGCTTGCTACACAAAGACCCTATCCTTGCCTGGACGACGGCAGCACTGTGGTTAGCGTAATTGGTTACGAAAGCTGCAGACCCAGGTTCGAATCCCGGCACTCATAGTCCTGTTTTTCACGACTCCTAAATGAGAAGAAGGGAGCCGTCCGGATGGTTGGAAGAAAATCCCCTAACCCAGATGAAGATAAAGATCTTATACACCAGCGGCAGCTATCACGACCGACCTATCCACTTCAGACTAAAAGAGAAAATGAATTTGTCTTTTCTCTTCTTTGATCTGGCCTCTACCACACTGGTCTTATTATACAGATACGATCGTTTTGTTTGTTCATAGTTGGTCTTTAGGTTGGTTTATCTGCTGGTCTTTGTCGATTTACGAATTTAAGAATAGGGACATTGGAAGCATCCAAATAGCGTTCTCATAGTCCTGGATACACATGGAATAATGGTGGCAACTGATTGTGATTTTGATGGATGACAGCTCGGTTTGGAACACAACCAACGATACTTCGTAATAACTTGGGTGAGACCACTCGATGTCTATTTGAGTCGGATCATTCTCTGCCGGTTCGATTACAGTGCTGATGTCATAAATTCAAATGTGGCCCACTTGACGTCAGTATTCACTCAAAATCATCCAACAGATATCCAATTCAGATTTATTACGGTAAAATCATTGTCTATAAGAGCCAGGTTTCGATACGATTAATAGGTGTAATCGGTTTGAAATGAATAGTTGTAGGAGTTTCAGGAGAAGAACCGTTGGAATTGTAGTCGGACAGAACATTTCAACATTTGTATTTTTCCAAAGTGTAATGAAAATTCCTTTGCAAAGGGTTGAGGGTGTATGGAAAAATCGAGCGACAGGAAATTCGTAGCGATGAACAGCTTTGAGAATTTTTTGGCAAATCGACAGTTCGCTGTAAAGTCGATTGCAATTTATTTTAATTAATCTTCCATTTGAAAATCGTTTTAATTACACGTCGACTCGAAAATTATTTCACAGATTCGGGTGTACGATTCGGCTAGTAATATTGCTCGATTCGTGGCTTTAGTTGGATGTTGCAAATGATAAGAAGCTTCGTTAGCATTAGCAGTTAATTACAAGATAGAGATATTTGATAAATTTACAGACAGATATTTAATGGATTGAAAATTAGTGGACGTAGAAGTGTAAAGTTTCGACGATAATATTATTGTAATTACGAGTTTAATGTGAAGTTTTCAAATGAACTGAGTACTCGAAAGCATAATGATGGATAATTGGGGAAGGAGAATTTCTGGTAAATTGAGAGAAAGGTGTCACACGGATTCGAAATTAATGGATCTGAAGGCAAAGTTCCGCAAGTACGGCTATTAGTATTATGGTTTTATACTATATCGCAACTTCTCTGATAAATCGAGTAATACGAAGCTTATCAGCAGCGATGGATAAATATGCGAGGAAAAGTTTTCAGTGAAACGAAAGACAGACGTAACGTGGATTCCGAATTAAGCAAGTAAAATTATTTTTTCGCTCAGCAAATAGAGTCATTGAGGTCGCTTTCGATTCAAAATCCTACGACAGATGACATTTTTAGTAATCTGAGCGCAAGTGTAAAAGACGTTCAAGTTGCTAACAGATAACTACGAAGCTCTGGATTATTAACATTAGGATTATAGTTTATGGTTAAGTCTGTGACAAACGAAGTGCTAAGAAGCTTATGACTATCATTAAATAATATTTCCTGGTTCTAGTGATAATCCTGTGACCCAGTTCGCAATCAGAGGTTGAAAAGCAGCAAACGCGAATGGTTTGGAAAATCACAAGATGCTTGCAGATTGCACGAACCATCATCCATTGACATAAGCCTGACGACGCTCTGACAACACGTTTCTCAGATTATGACTTTACGGTTTAATGAATAATTCATACGAATGACTGCAGTGAGCAACCTATTAGGAGGATGTTTAGGAGGATGGATGTAAAAGTTGAGAGTAAATATCCTTGAGATAATAGCTGTGTATTTCGCGTTTTAATAATTTATTAGCAACATTGTTTATGCTCCTTCGCAAAAATATATAAATTCGCTAGAGTAATTTGAATGTTCTTCGAAACTACGTTATACATGCTGCGATACAAGATAGTCCCATGTGAAACACAGAGAAAATTACCGTTATCGAGGAATTTCCTCTGGACGTGCTCAATTTCAAATATCTGAAAATTGCCACAAAGTTGGCAAGTTCGATGGAAAATTTTGGAAATAATAGCGAAGCACTCGCAGCGGCTCGTGGTTGTTTAAAAGCGAACATTTTACGTCACGATCGTCATCACTAGAAAGTCATCGTCAAAGTCAGTTTTCTGTTACGAAAGAAGGCAAAGAATTAAAAGTCACGAGTCGAGCAAATGCGAAAATTCGCGATACAAAAGTCGGTGCACTTACACGATCTTTGTATTAATCGAACAATTGCTGCGAATCTGGCAATGGAAGTTGAAGAAGGCGGCTTTTCATCGATGTTGCGCCGGAAAATGTGGGAAATATTGGAGGACCGTAAAGTGGCGCTTGTTGAAAGCCAGAAAGCTGAAAATAATATCCGGTTACATGGACGTAAATGAGAGATCGAATGGCGTGCATGCAAGTAAATCTGTTTTTCGTGAAGCGTATAAAATATTCAGGGGAGTCAAGTTAGCACGTAGAACGGCGAATAGATGAAACGAGATTGAAACCGAGGTTCAAACATTATTTGCCAATGTGAACTCTGAATTTAACGCATTTTTGTGTTTGCAGTAGGCTCACCTGCTAAATACAGTGGGCCGAGCCGTAAATTTTCAGCGATTAATTAAATCAAACTAACGAAATGTCGATCTCTTGTATAACGCGCTATCGAAACATTGATAAACAGAGTTAAAAATAATATTTGAGATCGAAGTGTGGTAAATAATATTGCGAAACGTACTGAAACCGCGGAATTTCAACTCGGTTGTTTGAAATGGCGAAATTAAAACTTACGAAACTCTACCAGTATAAAACTTAAAAAGTTACAAACTTCTTCAATGATCAAACCAAGCAAGCTCCAATTTAATTACTCGGAAACACACAGAATCAAAAGCTATCGAAATCTTGCAATTTAAAAATTAGCGGCTGCAAAATTCTTCCACCGAGATTGAACGAGTCACAGAGTCGCAATCTCAAAATCAGAAGTCGCGAAAATTTTCAATTTCATATCGCCATTCCATTTCTGAAAGCAACAGAGATCCAAAAATCAAAGGACTACGTTAGCCCGTAGGCGAATGGATGAACGCGGAGAAGGTAAAGGTGGGGGGATTGTTATACACGGTCGTACGAAAATATTGCAAGATACGGTAAATATTTGCTTTCTAGTCGGATACAAGGCAGACAGGTGGATTCACGTAAAGTGCAGTCGCATTTTGGAAGCAAGCCATCGACTGCACCTTTAACTTCAGCTGACTAAGCTGTCCTGAGCCGGCATAGCGGAGTCACAAAGTTGGAAGTATCGAGATATGTATATGTCGGAGATGAAAGGACACCGGAGCCTTTCCTTTGGAATTTTAGGAAAATCCTCTAATACTTTAGCCTGGATTCTATCATAGCCGTGATTCAGCAATTGTCGTCATTCAATCCCATTGTATTTGTTCGAGATTCCTGACCGTGGGATTGGGCTCGAGGTGACACAACTGGTCGCCCAACGTAGCTACGGTCACGGGATGGACGTTTTGTCTAACGGAGGTGTGGAGTGGTTGTATGGTTCTCCCTAGAAACGTGGTTGTGGCGGCATACGGCCTCGAGAACGGGCCTAGCCACGTGTGATTTTACCTCGGAGGTGTCGATATAATGGGACACACGTTGTATTAATAATCAAACTCCAGGCAGAAACTACCTAGCAACGGCGATTGCAACTTTCTCGATGCTTCTAACCAGTATATAACAAAGAAACGCAATCGTAAAGAGAGGAAAATTTTCATCGGTCTGTTATTCGTGCGATCGCCTTGGAAAGTTACATATCGAGCAGTATATACCGAGCGTCCCAACAAACGTATTTTGTGCTTCAAAGTATTCTACGTATAGCAAAGAGTTATCCCGTTGACCGTGGATTCGTTATTGAACCCAAGAACTTTGTCAATAGCATCTCGCGTGTCTAAACACCACGGTTATTCGTCAAACTTTGTAAAAAGTCATATTTATACGTGTAAATATAATCTCTGTTGTACAAAACGACGGCTAATTCAAATGAAGAATTGTTACGCGCCCTCAATTCTAACGACAACCCGACATATAATTTTGTGTGCTACACTGGATTAGCCACGTGGTAGTGACACGCGTATGTGAATATGAGCGTGCGGAAGTATGTGCGTGCACAGCGTCTCGTAAAACAGATGAGTGTAACTGTTTCATTGGCAGTGTGGTATGGAAGATGGTGAGGCAAAGGAAGTACCGAGACGCGTGCAAATGTATATCGACGAATATCCTGGGAATCGTTTATTAAATAAATCTATGACTATTTGAATATAAATTCTAAGTGTAATCTTAGTGTTCCTTTACTTTTATTTCGGCGATTAAGATCCACAGTTGTCAACGGAAAGCTACCATGACAATGAATCCTTCATACACTGTGATATCGAGTACAGCGGTGGAATTTCGCTGACAGTTTACCTCCATAAGCTCATTCTTTCGCTGGATGGCCATTTTCATAGCGAGCTCTAATGCATCTCCGAGAAACTGTCAAAATATTTACGAAATGATAAATTTCAACACCGTGTACAGCTTGCGACTACTTTTAGAAACGATTTACGAACCTCGTTCGAACATTACGTGAATATGCTCGTGTATTTTGAAGTAGAAAATATTTACATTGAAACAACCTAAATATATATATATATAGGATGTAAATATATTTATATAAATGTTTATTGATTTGTGTAGTTTGGTCGAAAATCGTCACCGCGCAATAGCATTGATATTCGATATTTATGAATATTGGGTTGTTAACTAAGTGATTGCTGAGTGATTTCAATTTAACAATTTGCAAGAAATTGAGCTTAATTTTAACGAATTATGTTGTAATGTAATGGAATGTACTTTTTATTATTAATATATATTATTGATTATTATATTAATTAATTAATTAATTAATTAATTATAATATAATAACAATAATTAAATAAATTATTATATTATTGATAAAAAAGAAATGTTTCCAAGAAGTTAACAAATTTTTCCCAAATAATAATCTTTCACGAGAAAAATTAGCAATTTCTGATGAGAATTTCTTCTTTACGATTACCAAATAATTATCGATTATCTCGGATTAAAATTTTCTCCACGTTTCTCCTCGTATTTCTATTTCATGAATTTCGTCTTCCGTAGATGTAGATGACGTTCCTTTGAAGGACGGTGGTGGTGGACTGGTGTGTCCAGAACGTCCAGACGTCACAGGAAATAAAACTGGAATTTCGTGCGGAAAGGAATATTGCGAAGGTGACGGTGGAAACTCGGAATCCATAGAACCAAACGATCGATCTTTTTCTTTTTGCTCGGCTACCACTATTTACTTGATAGAGTCCAAAAGAGAGAGTTCATATTCCTTTGGAAACATGGACATCGATAAACGTACATTTTTCCATATTTATATTCCTTGTAACGTCTATCTAAAAACATAATATATAACCTTTAGGTGAATTTTTTCCTATCAAACGACCAGTTATTATCAGGTTTGTAGTGTAACACCGATAGAATTGTTGAAAATTATTCGATTCCAGAATGCTAGAATTATTGACAATTTTCAATTTAGTATGAAAATGAAGTTTTGGTATAGTTTTTAAAAAGTGGCGTTTCTTTCCAGCATTTCTTAGAAGAAATCGATTGTTAAACGATAGAAGTAGAATTTTTGCAATATACAGGAGAAATAATTCAACATCTTGGATCTTCTACTACAGATATACGGAAGACTCACGAAACGCAATTTTCTGAACCTTCGTGAACTATGAGATGAGAGAAATCGCTGTTCTCTTTGAAGCAATGACCGTAAAGAATACATATTTCCTAGCAGAAAGAGTAGCTCTATGCTCCCTTTTGAAACTACCTGATACGCAGCCGACAATAATATCCCTCTGTATTTCGATTTATCAGATCTTTTTGCTCACTTTTGTCGGAAGACAGCTCTACATGGAAAGAACTGCCTTAACCTCTGGCTACGTGATTCTCCATTCAAAAATTAAACAAAATTTCTCATGTTCAGTAGCAAGATCAAAAAATGTTCTTTTCCTTTGGAAAAAAATTTTCTTGTTCAGAATTGCAGATATTTTTGTATGTACTTTAAAAGAACAAATTTTTAATGTTTCCTTCTCCTTCGGGAAAACTTGTTCTGCCCATATGTCAAAGAAATGTTTTTTCCTTGTTTAATAGAAAAATACAACAAATTCTTTCTTCTTCGGATAAAGAGTTTCTTGTCTCAAATTATAGAAACTTTGCTTGAAAATGCATTCTCTCTTTGGAAAAAGTTTTCCATTCAAAAATGAAAGAAATTCTTCCACTTTCTGGGATAGATAATCTCACGTTCTCAAAAAATTTATTCTCTTATTTGCCATTCACTGATGTTAAATATTTTTTATTCCATTACTATAGCGTTCAATGGCTATATTCAACGCTAATAATTTAGGTGAAATTTTATTAGCATCGTCAAAAAGTAGGATTAAATTTCGTTCCAAAAATCATCGGTGACTGAAGCTGAACTTTGACCTAAATTCACCTGGTGATCGCGATTCGAAATTGAAAAGCATCGGGGGTTGATGAATGACTGAATCATATTTCATAATTGGTGAACTATAATTGATGGAACGGGTCCATTGTGAAAAGTTTCACAGGCAGTTACATTCGCGTTTCTCATTCGCCGACTCTGCTATCAAAATCCTAAGCGAAGCTATATTTAATGCATAAATCTATTAGGCTATACAATGGCGATATAGCGGAACAGATAGCTCGCCGAAATGTATAATCGACGTTAAACTCTCATTTTGTATCACCAACAGTTTTCATAAAAGTCTTTTACACTTTAAACCTTTATTTAGAATTATTATTTAGAATTTAGACTGGTAAATCCAGATTGCATCGAATAATGGTTTAATCAATTAGGCAAATGTTAAGTGCAGTCACGAAATTTCTCTTCAATCTCGACAATCAACGATAATCAAAATTAGCTGGGTGTAAAGATCAAGTGAATATCTTTGTTGTTTTTGAGCCACCCTGTACAATGGAATGTGCGGAGACTTTAATTTAACAATTTGGAAAAACATTTAACTTTACATCTTTTTTCAAATCGAATTCCCAACAAATTAGGTGGTTGTCGTCATTATTTTTGAACCACCCTGTACAATGGAATGTGTGGAGACTTCAATTTAACAATTTGGAAAAACATTTAACTTTACATCTTTTTTCAAATCGAGTTCCCAACAAATTAGGTGGTTGTCGTCATTATTTTTGAACCACCCTGTACAATGGAATGTGTGGAGACTTCAATTTAACAATTTGGAAGAAATTGACCCTAATTTTAATGTATTATGTTGCATATTATATGGAAACACGGCAAAAAGGAATGTACTTTTTATTATTAATAATTGATAAAAAAAAAAAGAAATGTTTCTAAGAAGATAAAAAATTAAAATGGTGTAGAAACCTTCGCTCTAAAATTCCCATCTACGAAATACTTTACCCACAGGATATATCCTGTATATATGTATATACCCCATATATAGTAACATAGAAACTCGAAGAAGAAGTCGTTTGAAACACATGGATTTCCAAAAACAGCCGCAAGGTACCAAGGAACCGGCCAGGTCGTTTCAACCACATCGACCAAATAAAAGCGACAATCGCCGCTCTCTTTCCTTGCTTGTCATAAAAGCAGCTTCGATCCAGGAAAGGCCAGCGATCTGACCGCTCCTAAATCTCGTTTCCTCGCGAGATTAAATGTCCCTTGGGTCTACAAGCATCATAGTTTTGCTCGTTGAAAGCAGAAGAGGAGAATGTGACTACAGTTCCTTTTTTCGAGTTTATGGGAAAGAAGAATTTTTCTGTTTTGTAAAACTCCTTGCAGAAAAGAATTTTTCCTTTTCTGCGACTTCTATTTATATAAAGGAATTCAATTACGCATACTACATACTGTCATCAAAGACAAAGGATCGGTTTTCAACTACTCTAATCCGAAATTCTATATCTCTTCCCAAATTTCATCCATCCGAAGCTATTCTTCGCTCGAATTCACCTTTGTCAAAAATACAAGTCTCGTGTTCCTTAATCTCGCTTCCTCCAGCAAATTACAAATCTTCAACTTTGAAACCTGGATGTCTTCGATGTCACACGAAAATACCTACAGCTTTGTGCTAACCTCGTTCCAACTCACTTGCAACAAAAAACAGAGCAGCCGCTTCTTCACTACCCAAACATGAAATCCCATTTCTCGCGTTAGCCTATATTCGGATCCATTCGTCAAAAGCACAAGCCCAAGCCTTAAAATCTGGTTTCCTGGTCCAAATCTCAAACCATGGAGACCTGCACGTCCTTTTCTAAACAACACTACATTGCCATCCTAACCAACTTCAAGGTCCCATTCTTCGGTGGTATTCTCCATTTGGTTGCTGTTTGATCGGAAGCACAAGTCTTACACTCCGTCAACAGCCCTAAAATCTCTTTTCTCGGACCGAATCTCAAGCCATATGAACCTGGACTCGTCATCTTCTAAACAACGCAATGACACATCTGTCACCAACGTGGAGATTCCATTTCACGTTTCAAGCTCCATCCATCATCCTCTGCATAACTTCGCCAGTTCCGCGCTCTTGTGTCCATCCCTTTAGCCAAACTTCCTATCATAAGTCAGTACCAAAGGAAACGCGTGTCGCTTGGCCAACAGTGGCCGCTACTCCGAGCGGAAGAGCGCGGTGTCGAGCGAGCGAGAAGGAGAGAGAGAGAGAGAGAGAGAGAGAGAGAGAGAGAGAGAGAGAGAGCATGCTCACAGCGGTGGTCTGGGTTCGCAGGAGAGTAGCTCGACGACGCTCACTCAGTGCGACAGCACGCGCGACCTCGACCGGACCAACGTGGCTGATCCAAAGATCGTTTCGCGCCGTGAATCATTGCTCGCGCGCGGCAATGAGATATTCCGTGTCATCTGATCCTTGTTTCTCAATCAAAAGGAATTTCTACGCTTGTCATCTCGGACTTTCGACTTTCTCCTCTCTAACGAGGCTACTTAGGAAGATTTAAAACAAGTTGGAGGTGAGACGAACTATTTTACGAAGAGGAAGAGTCCTTTGAACTGGCTCATTGGCGTGGAAACTGGTCAATTTGAGACGCTACGGACGATATACGTGTTCTGGATCGTTGTTCAGGCACGTTCTCTGATACTTTAAGGGAATTGGAGTCGGGAAATGCTGGGAATTATTGCGCGGATTTAAGGATTTATCGTGACACTGCTGTTAGATCGTGTTTGAGGAAGTTTGACGGGGTTTGAGTGGGTCTTTTTACCGGAGAAATGGTTTGTGTTTGCAGTTGGATGGAGAAGCTTGGTTCGAGTATTGTAACGGCTGGACGCAGTGGGTAGAAGTAATCTTGAACGTAATGGGAGTAACTGGATATTAATTCAAGAGGAGATGTTAATTCGAGAGGTTGGTGAGAGGAGTAATGGGATTTGAAGATTTCGACTAGAGTGGAAACGAAAATTCTTGCAGTCCAGAGAAAGAGTCGCTGGTTAATGATACGTGTTGTTTATGCAGTTGCGTTCCTGGAGGATGGGAGGCGAGAAATGGAAAAGATAGGAAATGAAAATAGAATGGAGCAATGGTAGCATGATTTGGAGAAAATGGGAAATGGAAAATAAAGAAAATAGGAAGGGTAAAATATACAGATGGAGAATTGAAGCAGGAAACGGAAAATATAGAAAAGGAAAACGTAATATGAAAGAAAACTTGCAAATGAAAGTAGAGAAGTGGAAAGAAAGGATCATAGAGAATGGGAAATGAAAAATACAAAAGTGAAATTAGACGATAGGAAAGGTAAAAAAGCAAGTAGAAATTTCAAGAAGAAGAAATAGAAAATTATAAACTGGAAAATAGAAAACGAGGAATTTCAAGGATTAAAAATAAAACTAGACCGCTACACTTGACTTTTAACCGTCATATACTTAGCCTGGTAATGAGTCATCAAGACACTATCACTCTCGTTATGCTTTAAAGCTCGATTTCTGTACCGAGAAATATCATTTTAAGAGACTTTCAAAACATGAAAAATTTCACATTGCGCTAATGAATGGTTCCTCGCAACGCGTTTAAACAAATTTCGAAACATTTTTAACTCAAAATTACGTTAATTGAAACTCGATAAGATGATTTAAAGTGCGTGTGGAAAATGGTCTTCGATTCGGAAATTTCAAGAATCCAAGCGGATTTCAATACGATCAGACTTCTGATTGGATGGAGAAAGACTAATGGACCTTGGAAAAAGATCTATAGACTTGTTACGTCGAAATTCTCAGTTCAGAATTATTTAAAAAATCACAAACGATTAAAAAAAAAAGTGCAAAATTCCATACATAGAATTTCTTGAAAGCTTCTATACAGAACGTCTTGGATTTCATATTGAGAGTACTTAATAGCAAGGCTACAAAAGTTAGCGTAATTCACTACGAATAGAGAGCCTAAATCACTATGAAAGCTTCCACGCCATCAAAGGACTCTTTCTCACGACGATTTATCACGAAATCAACAGAAGAACGATCCCCATCTTTTGGAGTACCGGCAGTTACCGTATCGCGTCGTCGTACGAAGTTAAGTGTGCGTTCGATTCTCGTAAACCAAGGAATCGATCGCTAGGAATTATGACGAATCATCAGTTCCCGGGCCATCCAGCTTTTTCCCTCTCCATTATCGATTGTTGAACACACTACAGTCAGAAGTATCTATGGATATTTATACGAATCCATAATTTTAAAAAGTCACGTAGTCTAATTGTATTTAATATGTTAATTCAATATTTAATATATTAATTTACACATTTAATTATAATTTAAGAAACACATGGAACTTCTTATAATTGGCAAGTTTTCAAACTGTATGAAAAGCTTTGTTCCATATTCCATTCGACCAACTTGTAGTTTCATTCTAACTTTTCTATTTTGTATTATTTATTTAAACTTTTATATGCGCACATACATTATTATTTTTCTATTATTTACATTTTGTGTTTCTTTATCCCTAATTTTACTTGCATATTTTTCATTTATTTTCTTCACTCTTTTACGATCACTCTCTCGCCGATTGCATTATGATTACCAGGATCCTGTATATATCAGCGCACTATGTGTATTCCATGCACTTTGAAAGTTTCACGATTCCCATAAACGCATGGAAATTCTTCTTACGCGTTCGAGGATCCACGCGTGTTTTCGCTGCCGTTGTTTGAGAAAATCGCGGAAGCCCAGCGAGTTGGAATAGAATAGTTCTAGCGATATTTCGGGAAGTTTGGATTTCAGGCTAAACGCTTCTATATAATCCGAGAGCGTTCTAGAGTGACCACGGCTGAGAACGCCGATGAGTTTTCCAGCTTTTTCGATTTACTGCGCTCTGTGGCCAACTTGGGTTCGTTTGTTCCCAATGGCAGTTGTGTGTAATTTGATAGAGTTTCGACGGATTGCTGGGTTTCTTTGGATTTACCTGCCAATGTTGGGAAACGAACTGGAATAACTCGGGTACTGTGAGATTGGAAATGGATTGTTGGGCGAATCGCACATTTAAACATTTAAATGGATTCGTATTTAATTGACAATTAAAAAGTGTAATAATATAAGTCATGATGATCACAATATACATGATTTGTATAGGAATTCAGTTTTATTAGATTCTTTTTATCGTTGAAGGTAGATGTTGACTTGACAGAGTTAAGTTGAGGGTCTCATACTAAATAGGCAAAATATTGAGTACTTAGAATTGAACATGTAAGCGATAATCAGGGCTAGATACTTAAATACTAATTAGGATGCAATATTTAAGTAGCAATTGATAAATGAAAGCTGTGGCAAGAAAACAGTGATTGGAAAAAGTACCGTTTTCCTGTTTGATAATAGATAGTGAATTAGGGAATTGAATTAAAATTTGGAAAATTATTTTTAATTCAGATATTCTTACATACGACACGTTCGTATCAGTCATACAATTCATACAAAATTAATTTCAGCAAATTGAGCCAAAATTTTGAGTCAAAATTTTTGGTATCGTCTCCGAATGATTTACGGAAGTGGGTGTGGAAATAGAGCGTGGGATAAACGTCTGTTCGTGAAAATAAATTCAGCAGTTTGAATTAGTGCTGCTGTCAATCTAAATTACCGTTCTTTCAAAGCAATAAATCCATAGCTTATAAATATACCAGTGTAAATTATTATCAAGTTCGTTGCACTTGAATATTTTAACGTCAAACATGATACATCCTTCTCAAACTATTGACGATTACTTTCTTCAAACTTAAAACAGTTTAGGAGAATTTAAGTGCCAAAAACTTTGGTAAATTTTCAACGCATTCCAATAAAATCGATTTTATTTGTTACTTCAGAGTAGTTTTTAACGCTGCAGTCGAAGTTTTAACAGTTTTAAATTTAATCTCAGACCAAATCTTCTGCAAATTATAACTGTAAACTGAGTTCACCAAATGAGGAAAGAATTTCTAATTCTGAATCTAACTCAAGAATTTCTAAATATACCTACTACATGATTTAGAATGGACAATGTACACTGGGAAACACCGTGGAAATTTATTTAGAAAGAGTTTCTGATTTTCAAACCAAAAGAAACATCTTCAAACCGAAATCAGTTGCAGTTTCTTAAAGAAATAAAACATGCAGGCTTAAACTTGCATTCGTCAGCTAGTTTAAAATTCAACAGTCAAGTTGAATGTCTTCTCGTAGGATATTGCAACCCTGAATTCGTTAAGAAGTACGAAAGAAATACATATAGCACTGCACGAAAGTCTTCTGTTTTGATAATAGCTCATGAATCTATTGTGATCGGACAGAAATAAATTACAAACTCGGTGTCGTAAAATTTCTCCTGATCTGTACAATGTAATAAAATATAATAATGTCACTTGACTGTTTTTATGGTGACTTTACCAACATTATTTGTTAACAAATATTGCTTAATATTATCCCAAAATAACATCAGGATTACAGGTCAACATAATAAATCCACGAAATAACAAATATTAATTTCTTATTTTCTAACAAATATTGCTTAATATTATCCGAAAATAAAATCAAGATTACAGGTCAACATAATAAATCCACGAAATAACAAATATTAATTTATTTTCTAACAAATATTGCTTAGTATTATCCCAAATAACATCAAGATTACAGGTCAGTATAATAAATCCACGAAATAACAAATATTAATTTATTTTCTAACAAATATTGCTTAATATTATCCCAAATAACATCAAGATTACAGGTCAATATAATAAATCCACAAAATAACAAATATTAATTTCTTATTTTCTAACAAATATTGCTTAATATCCCAAACAACATCAAGATTACAGGTCAACATAATAAATCCACGAAATAACAAATATTAATTTATTTTCTGACAAATATTGCTTAATATTATCCGAAAATAAAATCAAGATTGCAGGTCAACATAATAAATCCAGGAAAGAAACTGAACTAAGGATACAACGTAATCCACAAATACATAAGTATCAGTATACTTATGAATATACCATAGCGGATACCGTGGCATATGAATATAACGTTTGATCGGAAAAAGATGGGACACTGTACCATGTGCATCATATTTATTCTCGAAGCAAAGCATTTTCATTTGATAGATGATCGTAAGATTCCTTCGTAGTAGATAATATCTTGCAACAGCAGCTGTAGAACGGAGAGAAAAAATCGATGTGGAAATCTTCTTACACAAGGGACGAGTGCATTCGTCAAAGGATTGAAAGAGATAGCTGGTGTCGCCTTCATTGTTATACCACTCCACCATCAACCGGTCGCTATTCCACTTTATTCGTCTCTCCTTTTCTGTCGTCACACCGACACAACGGTTAACGATGCTATAGACAAGGCGGACTGCTTTTCCAGCTGTACAAACATGATACATGATAAAGAGCTAAAGAAACACGTTTCTTCCACGTTGTTACCAATTCTGAAGGTTTCTCGGTTTGGATCTAACCTCCGTTCCGCTTTGAGTTTTAATATCAAACAGTGTGGAAATGTGATCGCAGAATGAAACTTTCATCAACAATTTCAAATTGCTGAATTTATGATACATTCGAATGAATCTTAATTCATCTTAATTCAAATCGTCTTAATATTCAGTTAATAGGAATTTTTATTGTTTCCTGGTGCACTATACTAGAGATATCAAGTCTGATCAATTCTCTCTGTTGGAATGTTTAGAATATTCTACGTTTCAAATACCGTAGAATCGAATAATCATTATAAATTATAGAATGAAATATTTGAAGTGTTTATTTTCGGTTGTTTTAATTATTAACTCTCTTGTACGCTATTTAATTAACTTAATAGTGGATATTTTACTGCAGGTCTTTTGCATTAGTTTAGAGTCATTTGAAAGTATGATACGTTTGCTAGCGAATGTTGCTACGTTCCATCGTATTTCACCTGATAATCCACATTCTTAAGAGTACTTTGGCCCAGTTACATGTTTATACAGCTGCACGATTCTTCGCGAGTGAATCCATCTAAGCAATTCCACGCCGAAACTATTTTCCTTGGCGTTTAATGCCTGTTGTACAACTTGAAGAATATTTAAACCCAATCTGAGCATAGAACTGGCTCAAACGATTTGCACGAATACTTCACTAACTCAACTAATAATATTCTTAGCGAGTATTGCGAAATTTGAAAGACATGGCACTGTGACAGCATTCTAATGATCATTTTAAAAAGCAAATTAAACGAAGGACACCTTTGTAAGAATCTCATTACCACGCGAAAGAAGAGATTAACATAAAACTGAATAACTCAATTCCAAGCGAAGTCTAAATAGATAAATAATCACGTTCTAAGTAAGATGCGACATGAATTCCAAATAAATAAATAATCAAATACTCGATAAAATACGAGATAAATTCTACAGGAATATATTTGCTTGTTATATTAGCTTACTATATATATATAACCTATAATAAACAATACAGTATAGAAAATATGAAAATAACGTATAATTATATTAGCCTACTCGAGTATTTCACGAAAGAATTTACATAATACAAAAATAAATGTCTTTCAAATGAATTCTACCAGATCGCGTTTAGTTGTTACACGAAGAGAACGAACAAATGTTACTTCACAAAAAATTTCGATGTGAGAAAGACATCTGCGGAGAGAAGCTAGTTATGCACGAGAGTAAACTAATCATATTTTACACGCAAGATAACAGGACTTTTTTTTTCATTTTCGCGTTCGTGGAGATAGCAGAGATTCCCTGGGTTCTCGTATTTTCACATCACGTTTCTATGTCAACCATGTCATACGGATGCCTGTTTCCGTTGAAAAGTCGCAATTCCAGCGAATATTTATCGGAGCAACGAAACTCCTGCTAATAGATTCTAATTTAATAAATAGAATGTTACAAATGAGAAATATTCAACGGTACTGTCGGTATCACACAGTTGTTCCTGATTTTTCCATGTGTACCTACCTGTCACTTGATCTCTGAAAATATATCCAACACTTTTGAATTTTGCTTCCCTTTGACAGCTGTTCTTTAAGGTCATGCCATTTAGAAAACCGTGAACTTTCGATTTTTTAATCCATTAGAAAATTTGTCATGCGTTGAAGTAACAAGTAACAGGTACTTCCGGGACCAAACTAGATCCTCGAACTCCTCCTATTCTTTAGAAAGAAGAAAGTCACTAGACAGTCAGATTTAGATATCTGTCGTCGAAAAGGGAGTATCCGAAAAGAAAGAACGCTTGTGACAGCCAACAAGTAACAGATACTTGCCGATTCAAACTGGACCCTCAACCTGTTATTTCCTAGGAAGAAAAAAAAGTCCCTAGAGAACACGAGTTCAGTGTCTCAAACACTTGGCCCAACCCTCGAATCCAAGATAGCCAAAATCTCGAGCATGTGAGTGCCAGAAAAAGCACAGAAGCCATCTCCTCTGCCAAGATTTCGCTCTGCTTCATCTGCCAGTGAACGCAGTTCGAAGCTTCGATCGGTTTTTTTCAACATTTCCGCGCAGCTGTTGCGTTTCACACCGATCGTTCCACATTTCACGCGTTCCCACGCGACGCCGCCTACTGTTCCACTGTCAACGACGTTAAAACGTCGACACGGGTCAACATTCGAGCGCGTCTCTTCTTCGCTCGAGTTCCTCTTTCGTTCGCGAAGACGAATTAGTAAGCGTCGCACTTGGGGCGCTGGCGACCGAAATAGAAGGATCTTAATCAGCTCGACTAGGGAATTCGAGGAATTTTCGATGCTGAAGACGATTCGCTTTGAATATTCTTGTCTTCGATGTCAGGCTTCAGCGGTATTTTGATATTTCGAATATCATAATCGAATGCCTTTGAAGAATATTTCAATGGATTATAATTAAACGTATTATTATAATATTACAATTAGTATAGTAGCATCAAACATTTAATAATTTGACTAAAATGAGATATATTTCGACGATATTTAGGTGAAATGTATTTACTTACGGTAAATTCGATCGACGTTCGAGCAGAAAATATTTTTTCAATGCCACTTAATGACAAAATCCGCGATCACTTGATTGCCAACCCAATAGTTGGTTTCTTAATAAAATTTACTTGAACAATACTCATGTTTTCTATTAACCATTGATTTATGATAACCGGGAAAATGGCTCGTTAAAGAATTCAAAACCTTGTTTGTTAGCTATCCCCTCTGCTTTTTCTTTTTATTCGTTGGAATAATAGGAGTCGATGTTCATAGAACTGAAGACATCTGTGCTTTTTGTTTATGTCGTTTCTTCGTAGCGTCGATGCGTTCCATTTTTAACGCATGGAATTTGTTCTGAATACGGACGAACGTTCGTTTGTCAGTTAATTGATCTATAGTTGTGTTCGATCAGTTAACATATTTGTTTAAAAAATTCGCATTCGTACGACGAACCACGTGCATGAAGTTTCATGTAGCTCGAACCTCAGTTCAGAAACTCAGTTACGAGATTGCGCATCTAAAATTAAAAATTGAATATTAAATGTCGTAAAATACATTTAATCTACCTTGGAAAGATAATGTGCTAATAAAAATTAATTGCACAGACCATAGAACGATCTAATTACTTATACAAAACGAAATTATTCATCGTCAATCTCGTTGAAACTGAATTAACCGAGAATAATTAACACCAAGGAAAAATAATAATTTATCGCGAAGAATATCATACGAAACTCTTTGCGTGCATGAAAAATTCATCAGCAAGAACGACGCGTGCGAGTCAGAACGAAGCTGGCAGGTTCTTGTTTCTTTAATTGTTAAATACCGTTTTTACACTTCACCGTACTTTCAAGAAAGTAGAAAGAGAAAGATAAAAAGTTAAAAAAAAGACAGGAAAAATAGAGCTCTCGCGTGATGGTAACTTTTTCATCTATCTGTCACAGATCTGTGCTAATGGACGTTGATTCGTGTTTGCTGCTTGTATCGACCAAACGAGCCAGTAGAATACGATGATCGTGGTCAGACGATGCTATTCGTGTACAGTTGATAAGGGGAACGCCGGAAGTGGGGCATCTCACGATTGCTGTTGATCGATTGTCTCGTTGGTTTACTATTTAACGTTTTTCGCAATACAGTGGCGGTATGAGTCGTGGACGAACGATCAGGTTTGAGGAAGGTCGTATTTAGTCGCTTGACAATCTTCTAATTTCTCTTTTGGAAGAGATATTGCGAGATTTTATTTCTGAAATTTGTCATTTGACAGAGATTTTATTTTTCTTCCAACGCGAAGAAAAATGTTAAGATCTCGATGGTTTGCGGAGGTTTGAAGAGGTTTGAACTTTGCTATGTACTGGTAAATTTCTTTTTAGAGAAATAATTTTAAGGAGTGTAGAATTTATTTTTTTAAATATAAAATATCAGCTGACTGAAGTTCGAGAGCTAATCGTGGATTTTATTAGTTTGCAAAGGTTTGCAGAGGATTGTAGATATTATTAATCATCGAAAAATCTTCCTTCTTGACATTTGTTCGTCAATGAAAGTTTCTAGAAATTCTCTATTCTTCTGCTATAATGTTTAAACTATATCTAGCGAATAAACGTTTCCAATTACCGGAAAACGCATTTTGAGGCGGGCAATTGCCGCCAACTGTTTCTACCGCGCACCAAAATAACAGCGAATGTGTCGTCAAAGCACGGTAATGGAGTCATTAGCCTATTAGTCGAGAAGATAATTCACTTCTCTCACAAATTTGATATTAAGCACTTTGCTCCTGTTGCTAAATACAACTCGATATGTCTTTCTATACTTAGTCCATAGTTGTGTGGAAAATGGCCGAACAATTATTTGCCAACTAGCCACCGCGTATCATTTCGAAAACTCGAATTACGCCAAGAAACGTGACGTGAAAAATGATTATCCCCGATGACCTTGCACAGACTGGGGAAATTTTGCAACAGAACTTTAAATGATTGCATCTGTCGACGATGGATAATGTTACGATGCGACTGGTCCTTTGATATTTATCTCGGGGATAATAACGAAAAATTGGAATTGAGTGCCTCTAGCTTATTTATTAATTTATATTACAATTAGTGAGAATTATCGATTCTTATGCGTGACGAGGATTATGAAAACGATGGATTGTAAAAAGTCTAAAATTTGAAGTTCTATCGAATTTGTAATTTATCTTACGTTGTGTCAATGTACGGTACAGTAATACGCGAGAAATTTTGCAAAGAAAATATTTGGCTTAAATCACGTTCGCAATCACCGGCAGAACGAAAATGTTAAAGATAAATATGACAAGAAATAAAATTAATGAAACAAGAAATTCGAAATTCTTTGCGACGAACATTTACTTTTCTTATCAAAAATGTTTATCCAGAATACTCTAAATGCTTCCAGAATCTGATTCACAAAGATTCTTGCGAATTAATTTATTACAATTTCTAGAAATCAAGACGCATTGTTCTCTGCGTAAATTGAAATCTTTACTTGTAATATGCCAAATAAATTCGAATGAAATAAATGCGATTTAATTCGAAGGAATTAAAAATGACGTTATCGGTCGAGTCCTTTCGAAACCAATTTTTAAACTTACCAATTAATTTCTCCCTCATCGAGAGAGAAGAAACAACCGCTCTTTCTACATTGGAAAACCCCGGCCCATTATCAATTTCAAGCGCAAAAATCGCGGATCCTCGATCCGCCAATTCCTCTCGTTATTCGTATTTTAATCCAATTATCGTGCGTGCAATCTTGTTCTTCTTTCCAGCCATTTCTGCCTCTCGTGCGTTTCAATTATTTGCCGGAGTGAGGGGTGGGGCAGGAGCTTTCAATGCCATTGAAATCGCTGAAAACGAAAAAGCCAATACAAGATTATTCAAACCTAACGCAATACCAGGTGGTTGCAATGATTTGGAAGTAAAATTTTACTCCAAAATCTCAAATCCATATTTCGTGTCAAATTATTCGATACACCACTCATATTCGTAACCTTCCTCGAAAATTATTTCCAATTCCGATTGATAACAATATAATTTACAACATCGACTATTGTCGACTATAAGAATGTTAAGTTGCGAGGAATTTACATCGCGCAAAGTCGAGCGTCCGTATCTGTTCCAAAATTTCGTCCGTTGGATGCCAGATATCCAATACGCATGGAACAGTAATGGAAGCCACGTGAAAACCACTAATTTCCCTTTTAAGACCGATGAATATTTGCCAATTGGTTCGAACGTATCTACGACATGTTGTAATTCGACGAGTCAATTCCATGCGACGTGGACAAACTATCTCCTTGAACCCAGAAAACGCTGTCGCCCAGGGCTAATTCGTGCTCGTTGCTCCACCAAATACAAACTAGTTGCAGAGAACTGCTGCACAGGGTTGTTTGTATTTCAAGGGAGCCTATGGCTCTGGTTTCCATTTCCAGCAACTTGGAAAAATCGCCACTGTTGAAACTGCAGTATACTGTATCTGCTCCCCTTCAACTACCGTTGATTAAACTTTTAAAAAGCTTCTCATAGTATTTGAGAGATAGAAAAAAGGTTGTATTCGTTTGAAAGTTTCCTTTTAATTAGAGAGGAATTAATGAAATACGTAGTTAAGTTTTTATTTTTGTCGAGAAGCATTTTAACAATTGTAGAACGGCGTTTCCTCGGTGAGCTTAGCTTTGTGTTGCTTTCCTTTTTGCAATATTTATTTTCCAGTTTCTCTTGTATTTTCAGTTAAAAGGGGTGCTGGATAGAATCGAGGAATCTTGTTAACGGTTCTATTAAAATATTTCCTGAAAACATTTTGCCCCATTTTATACTTTTTTGCTCTTCTAATAAATTGATCGCGATTAGTATATGCTTCATCCAGTACAAATTCCATTCTACTTAAGAGCACAGTTTCACGAAGGACGTCTTTGTCAAACGCTTTGTGTGCTGTTTCCTAGTTTTCTTTCCTAAATTTCGTAATTTATTTTAATCTTAACTTTGCCTCTATGTTTCTTTCTCAGGCATAGTAAATTAGTAACAATCCTAATTTTTCTTGTTACTCTTATGATCGGTAAAAGTGGTAGACTCCATTTGTAGAAAAAAGTATTTTTAATGATCAGACAATTCCCTTGTATCCTTTTTCAGATCATAGTATAATGATGTTTGATAAAGGAAATAGGGTAAAAGAACGAGTAAGGTGGGAAGAAACGCGTAAAAGGTTGCAGAAGAAAGGATGAAAATGGAACAATGAGCTAGAAGGCCACAGTTTGAATTATGCAAAATACTATAGTCGCTTTCTGCGAGTTAGGACGCACTCGTGTCGGTCGATCGTATTGTGGACATTCTACCGTCGTCCTACTCGTGATATCAGTTTGATATCGTTTCTACAGGACTAGATAGAGAACACTATTTCATATCGTGAGGATTAGATAGAAATCATTATTTCGTATCGTAAGTATCTTAAGTACACGATACTAGCCTGCAGTGTAGTATAATTCTCAAGGAATTTCTCTATTGAATTTTATCCCAATTGTAGAAGTACGAACATATTTTTTTAATTCAATAATTCCTGCAAAATATGGTACAATTTCTGTTTCATTTTTGTAGTACATATATTTGTAGAATGGCACGAGATTAAGCAGAATGTGATCTTACATTCTAAGCGTGCGATACTTGGCTTCTAGTGTGTAATACCGAAAGGATTTTTTAATTGAACTTTATTTGAAACGTTGAGGTAGATATGAATATTTTCTTTGAATAACTCTTAGAGAATATGATTAATATCATTTTTAAATATTTAAAACGTCGAACTTTTTTCAAAGACACCCCCACACCATTTTTTACAACATTTATCTTTCTCTTCGATGAGTAAGAGCGACGGTTATGTCGAACTTACTCTGCGAAATGATGATATTTTGTTAAAAACTTTGTCGTATATTATTATGTATTTACGGAACACAGAAAATGCGAAAGAATGAAAGAACCTTTCATTCTTATAATTGCGGAATACAGAAATTCGTAGAACTAAGTTTGAAAGATCGTTCGCAGAGAAATGAAAACATTCGGTTGAAATGAAAAAAACGTTAGTATGAGAGTTTGCCTATTAAATATTTAAGAATACGACTGTTTAAAATTAGAAAGAAAGTAAATTACAGCTGAGAATTTTTTTCTTAATTAAACTTTCCAATTAGACTTTGTCAAACAATGTAAATGTTATTTTTCCATATAGAATTACAATGCATTCCTATAAATTTATTTAATTTAACTTTCTTACCATTCGCATTTACTAAAGGTTACACGTGTCTCTGATAAAAAGAGTGAACATTGTAAACTTTATAAAGGCACGAGCGTTACAGACAAAAATGTTACTCTAACGAGTTGATATTTCGTATTCTGCGTGTAGTATTCAAGGTAGTATTGCTTTCACAATGAACGAGTGCGTCCTTTGTTAAAATAACACGTAACGAGAACAATGTTCACGTTAAATAATCTAATTATATGGATGTTCCATCCTTTTGAATAAAATTGTGGGATGATTACTTTGTAAAGGGAGATGGTGGGAAAAATTGGAGGATTAAGTATTTCGAAATAAAATTCCAGTATTTTTCATGCAACAGAAAATAATATGTCAAATCTTGCGTGGAGAGTTTTTGTGAAAAAGTAAAAAATATTCCCACAGGCTTTCATCGTATTTTCATCGAACATTTTGTCCAATATTTTCATTATTATTTGCTTATAATACCAGTATCGATATATTGACTTACAATGGTATTTTGGAAAAATTAAAAAATTCCGAGGGGAATAAAAACTTGCTTGCAAACCTTTGAATTTTTCATGCACATAGATTTTTTTTATTTTCACAACGATCAAACTTTTAAACTGAAATTAGTAGCTTAAAAGACACTAAAAGATATCCGAAAAGTTACAAATATCCAAATTTTACTGATATCTGAAACATTCTAATTTATTTCCACAGATTCACGTTCAAAATAAAAGGAATTTTTCTTAAAATTACACGTTCGATGGAAACTGCCAACATCTTTAGAATAAACAAATGGTTTATCGCTAGCGAAACGTTGCAGGAGAATTGACGAATTAAGTCGATCGATATCGGTGGTTGTCGATTGTATGAGACGCTTGGATTGGCCGTGTTTCATCCTCGATACTCGCATCATTTCCCCCGCGAAACGTGAAAAATAGCCAATGCTGCTCGATGCCTCTTGAACGATTTATTTTACCACGCTCCCGTGAAATGGACGAACTTCTAATTCTGACGCAGTAAGCGTGAAACTGTGTAATTTAATACTATTCACGCTTGACTGCTAATTAATTTGACACTTGATATCATTGTTAGTTACGTTACGAAGTATCTTGTTTTCGTATCGATGGTATTTACTTTTGTGTAACTCGATACCATGATTACTACTGATACTCGACTAATAATTATTTATCTCACTTGATACTATCATTTGATTAAATTGCAACAGATTTTTTCAGTTCATAGAGCTGCTATTACTTTTTACACGACACGATGTCACCTTTTATTTCTTATTATGTTCGCTTGCATGTAATTTAATACCATTGATACTCGATGCTTGATACTTGACATCGTTACTTTGCTAAATTCTTTGCTGCAAAATTGAAGAATTAGAATTTTGTGATTTCCTAAAAATTTCCAGAATATTTCAATTGCAAGAGGCAATCATCGAATTTATCGTCAACATGTACATGTCTGCAAACACAATTAGGAGGATTCTGAATGCTTCGTTCCGAATTTATCAGGGCAATTATCCATAAATCGAGGTTAGTCGCAGCTAAACGAATTTCCAGGAAAATAAATTGAATTGCACACGTACAAATCGATTTATGACAATTGCGAACAAATCGTTTAATAATTCCTTCATAAACGAAGTAACAACGAATATCGAATCGAGCAAGTAAATTAATACGAAGATTAAAGCAATTAGGTGAAGCACTTGCAGCAAACAGATAGAATTACAAAAAATTAGCTTCTGTTCGTTATAATACGAAGGGAGTAAAAGAGCACAAGTTATGGGTCGCATAGAAATCACTCATAAATAAATTAAACAGGTAGTTTAACTCAACTCTCGAGGGATTCCCCGAGGAGCAGACAACGTTCCCTGAAAAAATAGATTTTCTCGCGGGAGTTTTCGCTGGAAAATCCTCTCGCACAAAAAGGTTGTGTTCGTGATTGGAAACTGTTAGTTTCTCTCTCTCTCTCTCTTCCTCTTTTTCTCCTCGCATCGCTCGAGAAATCCACAATCTCTTCTTTACACAAGAAGCTCGCTAAACGATACTATCGAACTCTCGATGGGAAACCTTTTGAATTTTATTTTGCCAATCTTCCTTCCAACGTTTCGTTTTGTCTATTTATTTGTTCTTAAATTGAGAAATTCTTCCTCGTTCCTGTGAACGTATGTTTCGAAACCTTTCCCGTTTAGTTTATAGCGGTGATACATATTTTCGAAACATTTCAAGTTACGAGTTCGTCGATTAGATGGACGTGAAATTGAAAAATTGAGAAATGAAAGATTTGAAATAAGAAATTTTGTATAACGTAGTACACGAGTTGCTAGGATTAATTTGTAATAATTGTAAATTATTCAGTTAGCAAGTAGCAAGATTTAATTGTGAACTGTAATTTAATTTCTTTCTGCTTGGATAATTATTATCTCAGACGCGATCGCTATTTATGGAGTTTCGAGAATCTTGCTCGACTTTATGACCTTTCTTAATCATCTCACCTACTAGTACTAATTAAGAGAAATTTTTCATAGGAGAGAGAAAGTTTACTGAAAGATAATATTATAATATCTTGGTCCATTGGAATATAAGCAGTCTAATGAATCTCCGATAATAATTACATTTATTATACAATAATTTTCATCGTCAATCAATGTGTATTCTAGGTATTAACGATACGTACCATTAAAAAGTAGTGAAAATATAAAATATCCAAAGTTGCCAAATAAATTTATAAGAACTGAACACAGAGACATAGCACCAAAATTTGGTACAAGTATAAAAAATTCCAATATTCTCTAATTCTATCTTTTTTCTTTTTCGTTTTATCAATTTCACAAAAGACAGATGAAAACATGAAAAATGTTAGTACTTTGAAAGACTAAAAAATTATGGGAAGAAGAAACGAGCTAATTAATTTAATAATTTATCGAGGTAACGCGATCGTTAAACAGCCTATTTATAAGCAGGATAATTATTGAAGTGTCGGGAGACTTGAAGTTCGGCAAAACCAAAGTTGCTGCAGCTTCGATGGCAATTTAAACTTTAATATCATGGGAGCTTCCAATTAACTACGGGTCCTGCATGCTCGAGTCAACTCGGCAGTTCGATTGGCTGTTCCAAGCAGCGCGAATTCGCGAAATAATTTAATATTTGTTCAATTATCGAATCTTCCTGTTGCGACACATTCCAATCAAATTAGACGACAGATCGATCGTATTAAAAGACAAATGATTTTAGAGGGGTTTTTTTTTTTTTTTATCACAGACTGTTTTTGTCACGTCCATGATCTTGCATCTGGGAGATTAGAATCTAGTTGAGAAAGTTCTTAATGAGTCATTCTCCTTTGCAACTGTGCAAGATTTCTTCGTTTCATGCAAAAAGATTGCGAAAGCTCATTTCCTTGTGACGCAAGAAACATGTTTCTCTCGGTTGTCAAGGAAATCGATGTCTCCTGACAGTTCTGTTAAAATTCACTTGTCTAAAACATTGTGAGAATTTTCCTGAAGTTATTCGAATCTTTTTATTTATATCCTTTTACAATTGTAGAATATATATAAAGATGAATAGGATCCGAAATCTTTGTAAATTATTTCCAAATTTATGTTTGAGAAGGTTGGAAATTTCCTTTTCGATTCTTTTCGTGGCCTTGCGACCGAATATCTCTCGTAGTTTTAAGATTTCTTTCAAATCCAGATTTGTTAAATTTTTATATCAAACCGAATCAAAATTTCCCAAATTTATTTCCAAAATTTTGATAATCCTGCTATTAATTATCGTACGAAATTTGAGAAAAATCATGCATTCGTAAATATTATATATTAAATACAGCAATTGTGAATATTACAGACACGTGGAAATAGTGTGAATTACGTATTTTACAGCCATCTCTGCAGGATTTCTGAGAATTTTATCGAAACTGTCGCTGCAATTCACCTGCAACCGTAACAAACGAGCGTGTGCCGAATTTCCTCTAGCGTTCCACTCGCGAAAAGCGATTATTTACGATCGATAAATTCTTTTTTCCGGTGGAAAACTGCATTTCGAGCGGCGATACACGATTGATGGAAACTTTTAATAAAATTCGTCACCATGAAAATTCACGGTATCTCGTCTGAAATGCAAATAACGACGGTACATATTCATGCACGACTTGTTTATTTTTCAAGAACGTTCGCCATGTAATAGAGAATTTCGATTCTAAATGTTTCGTTTAACGAGAACTCTCGATCGTGGCGAACAATTGAGCATCGTTGGAACGCAAACAATTGCTTTCATTTTCCAATATATTATAACATTTTTATGCAATCATACGAATTTGAAGATTGAAGTATTTGGTGTGGGAAATGACTAAAAGATTGTATCAGTTAGTTAAGTCGAAGATTAACACGTTGACTGACCGGCACTCGATTTGGCTATAGCGCCGTGTGGGCCACCGGTGGCCCTCGCCACGAAAAATGCTTCAAGCATGATTTTATAACTCATTTTATTTGCTGCAAATAATATTTCAACATAATATGCATCGCATAATGAAAAGTTCACGTCGGCGCCTTGGGCAAACTATGGAAAATTCGTCTGCCAGTCAACGTGTCAAGGAAGGTTAAGAAATTAAGAAATATGCAAATATCTAGTAACAAAATTACTACTTTTCTGGATTAATAATTTTGCAACGATTAGTTGGAGAAATGGGAAAAGATTCCGAGAGATTTTTTTATGGAAAATTATAAATTATATATCATATGTTATACAAAAATACCTAATTACGATTAAAATTTCAGATTATTAACTATTATTACTAAAAAACAAAAAAGACAAGAAGAGAGGTGACAAACACACTTACTTAGACGCATCCGAATTGATATTAAAGTTAGAATGTCTCGCCATAACGTGAGTAACGACTCGGGCGAACTTCGAATATGGCCTTTATCATCTCCTGGGTTTAGTAATGTTAATGCGACGCTTCAGGTGTCGAGTCGCAGCGCAAAGGTCCAGAAGGGAATGGAAAATCACGAATCAACCAACGAAACTATCGTCACATTTCCTCTGTACGCTCTCTCTTGAATATTCCTTAATTTTAGAAATTCTAGAATTTGGCTTGGTACTCGCAGATCGATAGAACTTGGATACTACGCTACTGTTTCTTTTCTAAGAACTATTTATATAATTTTGGGAACTAAAGTAGGTCATGTTAGGTGGAGGTTGGAGATCAGACAAGTTTGCCAGATGACGAGATTTGATATAGATGTTTAGCTCCGCGTCGCAATCAAAATTCCTGTCCCTTTTTTTTAAAGAAATATTTTGTAGGAAATATTCGTTGAAAGATGTATCGAAACTTTGCTAAAAATCTCCACAGAAATTCTTCCTCCTTTGCCAACAGAATATTCTTTCAAAAAGGCATCAACACCTCTTTGTTCATATTGGATTAAAGAATATTCATATTAAAATATGCATTGCCACTTTGCTACAAATCATAGCAGAAATTCTTTCCTTTGTTTTTCAAGAAAATATTCGTTCAAAAGATCATTAACACCTGTGTGTTTTGGATCTCAATCAAAATCCCTTTTGTCATGGAAAAATTCCCTGAAAAAAGAGTGTTTGATTTCTTTACAACTTCGCCTAGCTATTCCTGCCATAAGTTCTCCCCAAAATCTACGATCTAACCCATGAACACCATTGTCCAAAATTTCTATTCGAAAGAAATATCGCAGTCCCTTTTTAAGTCCGTCCAAGCATCCAAATTTTCAATTGCTTACAATCGGAAAAAGAAAACCACTTTGCAATAATGATGATCCACGTACTTATGACTATCGATTCTTTGATTTAGGTTAGGCCTGTGTAAGTATCATAATAAATAAAATAGCCCTTAAATACTTGATGCAGCCGCTCTCTAGACACAGCCAGACAATCCAATTCCCTAAAAGCTTCGAATGATTTACTTTCCACGATTATTTCAACGAGTCTGACAGCGAAACCTGAAATCTGCTAGCACACGCCGCACAATGTGCACAGTAGCGTGAATTACTAAACGGCAATGATCAGGTGACGCGTGCAGAGCGGATCGCGTCTGCTTGGATCGATGCATACAGCTGGCTTGCAATAACGTGTATTATCAGAGCGGTTCACAGTCGACGAAGTCTAGCTTTGACCTACAACTCTGGCAATCTGGCTAGAATCCGACCTGGCCTATGAAATCCCCTAAATCGTCCGAAAACTAATGGCTGAGAGGAGAAACTATCGCGTGGGAATTCGCCTTTAACGATAAAGGCCATAGAAACTGGAACACTTTCGATGAGCACGCTGCAAGTGCTAGCTGACTGAACGCCTGACCCACGCAGCGTGATCTAATTCTCTGATAGCGTCGATAATACTATCATAGGCCTCTGAATCTGTCTTCTGTGACGTTGGATTAGTTGATCTTCTTTCTTGCGATTTTCATTCTCTTTTTGCTTTCCACTCTTCCCTCTGTTGGAAGCGGACCAGTACCTTTACGAGGCCTTCGCGAGTCTCACAATTAGGAGTTGGACTTTTATGTGTCGGATCTGTTCTTTCGGGCTTTACAATTTTTACACTAATTGGCTTCCGTAGTTTAACTTTCATCCTTTTTTTTTTTTTACCTTTTGTTGAAGCTCACCAGTTTCTTTACGAGTCTCAATTAGGAAATGGGTTTTCATGTGTACAATCTATTCTTTCGAGCTTCTACATTTTTAGACTAATTGGCTTTTGTATTCTGATTTTGATTCCCTTTTTTGCCTTTTGTTGCAGCGCATCGGTTTCTGTACGAGTGTTTCAATTGGAAGTTATATATTTTTATGTGTAGCACTTGTTCTCTCGAGCTTCACAATTTTTCGATTAATCGTTTTTTCTTTCTTCTGATTCTGATTATTTTTTTTTTTTTTGCTCCTATGCTTCTCTTTCTTCGATTATATTTTTCTTTCATCGATATAAACTCGCTCATAATATTAAACAACGTCGAGTGGGTGGCTTAGCGTAAAACTTTTTTATTACTCGGATTAAGAGAAGTGTAACTAAATGTCGACACGATAAATCGTGTGAAACGACGTGGGTGGATGGTTCCTCGCTCCTTAAAGCATTAAATTGACAAAGGTCGAGTTGTAGAGCTCTGAAACAATCGAACGAAAGAATTCTAAGTGAATTCTGGCACGTTTTCCTGGTATCGGGAAATTTTCGACGATTGTTCAAAAATTACCTACATATTAATACTATCTTTATTTATAGTCTCTGCTTGTAGTCGATTTCTACGACGCTTCCTCCTTTCGACTGTTTTTTAATTATGCAAATCCAACTGTTAGATTATCAAACTATAATACGATTTTTTTTATTTATAATATCTCACGAGATAACAAAATAATAAAAACTACTCTTCGAGATGGTGAAAATGATTATACGAATATTTCAGAAATTAGTATTCCATAGTATTTCAACTGAGATATTCCGTTTATATAGAACGATGATTGGACTGGGTCCACGTAAAGGAAGAAATGTGCAGATTTCCATTTGAAAAGAGCCGTGCAACACTGCCGTAATGTTTGTGAAAGGACTATAATCCTCGAAAGATAATTCCTTTTCAACCTTTTCGTCTTCTTCCTTTAACATTTCCTAATTTCAATCTAATTCAAATATTTATATTTTCAAGGATTTATCATTCTGTCGTCGCTTTATTCCTGCAACATGATAGTAGCATGATCGTTGACCTGGAAGGTCCTCCATTAATTATGTTTTGTCGGAAATACCCTGGGAGGCAACTGCGGCAATGTCTCAGGGAATATTCGCCTGAATGATATTCGAGAGTCGATACGAGTCACAGCGTATATTACGTGTATGAAAATATAATAGCAATCTCATGTTAATTGTCACGTTTCTGAAAACAGTTTGCTTTCTCTTAAAGTGATTTTCAAAGAATGAACGAATCCTTTCAATAATATCGAAATACACGTGAATGTATAAAATCGTCGAGCACACTTGCGTCAATTATAAATATAATTGGCAATAAACGAAGTCCGAATGTAATTGAGATTCTTCATCTCCATAAACTTTTCATCCCCTTGTTGCAATCTCGAATGAACGTAGAAGATAATTAATTGGAGCGGAATGCGGAGATTGCTTACCGAGCAATGTTGGCAAAGGGAAAAAAGTATCGGGAAAACGGCGGAACCACGAGAAATTAGATCGTTTGTTGAGTTTACAACAAAGAACTATTCTGTAGATTCTGTTTCAGGAATTAAAAGCTTCTCATTTAATCCTTGACACTGAGGTTAGGATTGGGTATTGAGTAAAGTATAGTATCGTAGTTGAGTATTCTGGTGAAAACTAAAAGGAAAGCCTCTGGATGTTGGGAGCTCAATTATCGTGAATTACGAGCGTAATAAAAATTGTAATATCTAACGAGGAAAATATATTTTGATTTATCGAGTTGTTCATTAAAAGAACGTAGCCAGAATGTTTGCACTGAAAGACTGATAGAAGCCATAGAGCATTTTTCAAAGAGCATTGTAAAAATGATACGAAAAGGGGAACACAATAATCTGATAATTCCCTATAAAAGATTCCCCTAACATACTAAATCACTGAATCACTTGGGGTTCGCGAACTCGCGCCAATGCTCATGCTACCGTAGTATCTATTAATAAGCATCATTCGATCCTCGAAACGACTCATCCTAAAGCTGTTGAAAATAAATTTAGAAACGTGCTGCAGGCGATCATCTCCCACAGAGGATGGGTCCAAGAATATATGAAACGGTGTCCCATAATATCGAACGCATTCCTCTGGCAATCGTCGCCTAAATTAAACGCCATTTGCGTCCCAAAACGAGAGGCGTCCGAGCAGACATCTATTGTCCATGTTGTCCGTGTTGGAGACCCATCTGTGCAGACGTATCCCATTTCCAAAGGCAGTTGCGTGAATTAATCACGCGTCGTTAATTCGATCTGAACAATTTCTCTCTTAATTTCAATGGCGAGTTGTTTCGTCCTCTGGCTCTGATTTCATTTCGCCTACGGATGGAATTCCATATCAGCTCGAGTTATAATGACGACTAGAAGAAACTCTGAAAATTGATACGCTATGGACTTTAGTCATTTGTAACTATCAGCATTCTTTTATCCGTCATTTTATCTCTCATTTTCTCGGATATTATTACTGGAATTTTTTAATGTTTATTTTCGTGCCGAGTTTGAAATTATCGACGCACTAATGTTCACTATGGGAATTGAGTTTTATAGTCGACGACTGTATTATATTTTGAGATTTGTAGTCGACGACTATATTATATTTCGAAATGTATAGTCGGTGACTATACGGTTCATACGATGAGTAACTTAAAAGTTCTCAATAGGTTTTGCGTCCGTGAATGCTTCGCATTAATTTTAGAGTGGTTAATTCAGACCTTGACAGGGTTGTTCCATTTTCGGGACGACGATTACCATTCTTGAGGAGAGCGGCGTAGGTTTCACGAGTGGCACGGTTTTGACCTGTTTCGAAAATGAGGTAGCCTCTTTCACACACACGTTCGCGAATTACGTGGTTGGACCAGTCTACATGTTTCTTAGTTTTTGAATTAACGTCGGTGTTAAATTGACATCGAACGATAAAATAATTAGTATATCATCTCATCTCGTGCTCGTTAAATATACTACCAGAGAATCAATTAACTTCCAATAAACAATATTCCACATACTTACAATTCTCCCACTGCTAATTGAAGTATCGGGTGATTTCGAAAACCCACTTCAATCAATTTCCATAACGATCGTTCGAGCCTTAATGCCAGTCTCGTTCGAAATGAAACGTTGTGTTTGCAAACTAGCATGAAATTAACTTAATAATGTAACAATATTGAAACATCGAATTCCAAAACCACAGCACGTAGCCTGTCTATAGACCTCCGTAATTAGCAATATTTGCAAGCAACAGTTTTTGTGAAATCCAGTTTCAGAAATTAAAACCATTTAATTCTCTACTGTCCTTTCAAACTCGAGATCGATAGCACAGTTTTAGAGTCTCTTCAGAGAAAAAAAAGCTTGAAACTGGATTTTCCAGGGATCGATTAACCTGATGCCACTTCAGGCAATTCGGCTGTTCGTTTAAAGTGAGATATTAGATTGTTGCCGTCGTAAAATTGTGGCAATCGCGTTAACGCGCTCGCTAGAATCGATGCTAACGACGATTGGATCAACCGGTGATGCGAGATGGATCGATCTTCCGTTTCCAGGCTCTCATCCATGTGACTTTTCATAGTTGCACGAAACTGGAACGAAGGAGTACGAGAGGATGATGTTTCATGAAAAATTGATCGCTGGTACAAAATGGTCGAAGGTAGATAAACCTGATAGTGTTTCCTGCTATGTGTATGATCCACCGATGCTTCAGTTTGAGAGGACTTTTGATCCGCGATAATTAAATTTTTGTAGATTTGATGATATTTTAGAATTAATCACTTGTATCCATATTATCCTAATCTTATTCAAATTTAGGCTATTGGGCCGAAAATAAGCAATATTTTATTATTCGTCCATTGAGCTATAAAATTAAAAAACTTTAATGACAGCCTTAGAAAGATCGAAATATACCTGTATTAAAAATTTAGCAAATTTATCACACGAAAGTAAATTACTATTGATGTGTATAGCCATAATGCGTATCATCGTAAAATCTGTTGTACAATAATAGAACATAATCAACTTCATCATCAAGGTCTGCCTGATAACTTGAACTCGAAATATCGCTAGTGGTTGGTTAATGAACGATCTGAAATTAGATGAGAGAAACATGCTCATCCATAACGATTCGTACCTGGATATAGGCTCACGCGAAAGCATGCTAATCCTTGAGAGCCAAACGTTTCTGGGTTAATCTATCGGGTTATCTAGTCGATAGGAGAACTATGATAAACCTATTTGGTTATAGTCGATCCAGATTCAAATAGTTCGCTAAATCTCCCGTCGCAACTATTCCAAATGCAGAATTACAGAGACCATCAGTTTTCGTTCAAAATTAAATTCGATGAAATTAAGTTGTAACGATAAAATGGTAGAAACTATAATCTTCCATCTTAAATTAAATTCGACTGAATTTCAAATATAGAATGGCTGATAGATGGCTAATGCAAAATGATAGAAATAAAAAAATTCCAAGGTGACTAAAGGTACTCCAAAAGAAAAGACCCGAAAGCCCAATGACACTAAAAGACACAGGTCTTAACTCTTTCAGCTTCCCAGTTAAACACCGAACGAGACATCGTAAGAGACAGAAATAAGCTCGAGCCGTATCGTGGCTACCGTGATTCTCGTTGTAATGATTCGGGAAACCCAACAGGGATCAAGATACGGTCATCCGTGACCTGAACCACGAGATTGCCAGCGCTGTTTCAGCCCAAACCCACTCAATCTGCCTATGCCATTTAAAATCCTCTCCAATCCTCTCCTATAAACCATTTCTACCTCCGCGTCAACCTGTGGGTTACCCAGAAACTCTAAAAAATGGATGATGACGACACAGATGAGAAACGAGAATCTCTAATCTTGGTCAACAAACTGTCTCACAAAGAATCAGAAAGCAAGCTCCTATTGTCTTCGAAATCTATATCCAGAAGCAGGTTCGGAGCAAGACATCAAAGGGACTCCACGGAGGATTCCGACACCATGGAAGGTGCATCCGATAACAAAGTGGAGAACGTCTCAAAAGATGAGGACACCTCAGAGTCCCTAGTGACCGATGAAAAGGGTACCAGGATCTCAGACAGACATTGTCGTTCCCTGGACGTTCCAGAGGAAGCAGAGTCTGTTCTGATGACTCGACAGCAGACTATGGCGAGGACCAGTGTAAGAGTTGGCGAGGGAGGGAGCAAAATATCCAGGTTTCCTGAGAACAGAGCTGCTTGTCTAGGTCTGTTCCATCGAAGCCCTCAGTCTTCGTCGAGTCAGGAGGATTACGAACCCGAAGTGAAGAGTCTGTCCAAGATCCAGAAACAACAACAACATCTTCTAACCACCGGGAGTGAGACTCAGATGACAGTTCGATCTATGGAGAGTCTTAGAACCTCGAGGAACTTTCTGAGCGCGGATGAGCGATACATAGAGGATTCTAAGAGCTTGGAGTCTCTGTCACTGTCTTCAGAGTCTCACGTGACAAGTTCCAAGAGTCACTACAGGAGCTTCTTGACATCTTCTAGCAGTGATGTTAGGAGGATCATGACCGTTGAGTCAAAGAGTAGCGACGATCTTCATAGAGAGGAGAGTCTAAATGCCGAAGTTAGACGTGGTCTGTTTGCCAATACTGGGCTGGAGAGAAAGATCCCACAGCATCTTAGTTTACCACCGCCTTCCAATATGTTTTCTCTGACCAGTCCAGGTGGCAGTGACAGGAAGATTACCATTTTGAGTCCATACTCGCCGATGCAGTCTATGGAATTCCAGTTTTCCGCGCAAACGCTGAAGAGTAGACGCAAGAAGGCGATCGTTTTGCCGAGGTTGGTGTTACCCAGAAGCGAATCCGACGTGTTCTTAGAGTGAGTAGTAAGATAATACATAGATTGAGCGTTAATGAGTTGTTGTCAAGATGTGGGGCAATCAAAATGTGAAATTTTGGTTTATTGTTATATTTGATGTTATGAGTAAATGGTGTTTCGTTGCGTTTTTTGTATTTTAAGATTCGTGAAGGCTAATGCTTCTTATAATGCTTAATTATGTTGACTGTTGTCTATTGATTTTAGGGGAAAACTGAAAATTCTAAGTTTGATAGGAATCTTAAAAAGTGTTCCTATATGAGATTATAAAAATTTGTGAAACTTTGGTATTTGACATATTTGAATAGCGAATACTTGAAGTGGAATCGCGAAAATTTAAAGGTAGATTTTCACTTATAAATCTTATTAAATACCTAACTTAGTCAAACAAGATTCAGACGTCTATAGTAGTTTCCTAGATATTATGTAGCACTCAGCCATCCTAAGTAAGCTTCACATATTCAACCCATCCAGGTAAAGGAAACAAGTCAGACTTCACTTACCTAGTGAAGAGATAAACAAATGAGCCTTGGGCTCCTAGCCACGTAAGCTTTCCAAGCTCTAATCCAACGTTACCACTAATTAACACTCGAGTGGGAGTTCATTATGGAGGAAAGTTTACACATGGCCCTCTTAGTGTTACCATTTCAAAGGGTCAGCTTTTAGCCGTTTCTCTGGCCAAAGGCTGCATCCTTTGCATAGAGAAACAGCTTGATGTTTCGAATCAATTCGATTCTAGAATAAAGCTAATTTCGTTGCGCGTAAATAGAATCGAAGAAACGTTGTGCAAGGATTAAATTTCAGCTTCAGCTGGATAGAGGTCTCTTTCATTTGTGAATATTCTGCATGGCCTCATGGAACACTCTGAACAGTGTTTTCCTCGTTCATTTCTGATCTCATTCGTATCTTTGCCAATTTTATGATAGTATGTTTTCAATTATACTGCAATTTAGATCAGTCTATGAAAATATACAGGTTTTAAATCACACATATCACTTTTGTATTTAAGAAATCGTATTTTTTGAACAAACATTTATATAAAGAGGAGAGTATACAGATATGAAAATAAGAATATGTGATGCAATTACTTCATTTTTTATTTCTGATCATCGTATGTATTTTTTTATTTTTAACAAAAAAGCAATCTGTCATAAAGATAATATAGTATGCTGACTATAAGACGGTAATTAGATGTAACTATAACGTGACTATCAAACGTAATAACTGCAGGACTGTAGTGACTATAAAACGTAGCATAGAGTATAGTAACAAAAACAAGGAATCTAAAAATCATCATTTTAATGGATTTACCACAATTCTAATTTTAGAATAGAATTAAAAATAATGGAAGCGTAGGTAGAGTTTCTATTGTACTAGAAACATTCATGATGACGTTGTGAGATCGTGGTGATTAGGTGGAATATTTGTTCGTGACACGACATCGTGGCCGACCATTTCCACCGATCGCACGTTTTCGAGTCGAGCAATTCCGAAGATTGGGTATGTTAACAGATTGATTTGATTCGACGTCGCTACACGAATCCCCGTTTTGCTGGCCCAGTTACCGCTTTCAATAAGAACATTCGCCTACTTTTAGAGACAATTGATTATTTATATGTGATAATAACAGAAGTCGACTATAATATTCCTCTATAATCTTTATTTCTTTGCATCTGATATGAATTCGAATTTAATTAAAAAATTAATTTTATCGAAATTACCCATAGAAATACATCTTTATTGCTGTCTGTATGGAAATTTTAATATTTATCCGAATAAAAAGTTAATTTGACCGAATGAAACTTCAAAATGCGCAAAATACAGGATTTAATGAGAAACAAAATGCACCTCCATTTGTAAAGGTCATGTTGTTTATTCGAAAAATAATTCCTTCCGTTATTGTTAAACGAATCGGTTGGCGAACGAGAGGAAAAAGCACGGAATAATATTAATTATTCATTTTGACTTCGAGGAATTGTAGTACGCAATAATTACTCGCTGATTATAATATAAAGCATTTCCATTAATTATTTACAGCAGGTGGAAATATTGATTATGCGGTTATTTGTTTCATTAATCATGAGAACACGCAGATTCATCAACGAAACGGCATACATAGTTCAAAGAAACGTGCGATTAGTAGAATCACGTTAATTACACGGAATCTGTTATAAACGCCAAATAATATGCAGCAAATTAATAGAAATTAACGAAATTTCGTAAAATTGTGTCAATTTGTATAAATTTCATTTCATTACATACAGCTTTCACCCAGACAGAATTTCAATAATACGAAGGAGATTGTCTGATACTAAACAAATTTCATCTAAATTTGAACAGTAAAATAAATACAAGAGAAATTTGAAATCTCCTGTGAAACGTATTCGACATATTATATTTTCAAAAATTCCATTTCAGTATCAATCGAGCTTAATCTCATCACGTGGTACGTAGGAAATAAATGAAAATTGATAGAACTTCGTGTCAATTTTAACTAGAAAATAAATCTAAATCTCAATCCGATTGCTCAGACTCATTAAAATCTCACATTCTTTTCCGTCTCATATTACAGATACACAAAAGTCAATGGAAACTTTTTTGACACTGTCGAAAGTGTGAAAATCTTCCCTTCAAAATGGTTTTTGAATCATGTCGATACGACTCTCCGTTCTTCAGATATCGTCGTTTAAAGACAAGTCTAATTTTTCATACTAACTGTGTGCGTCTCGCTCCAACACACTTGGACCTCTCGTTCGCACTCACGCACCGACCCGTTCCGTTATAGTCAGGCGTGCGCTGGTCAGTGACAGTCGTTGAGTCAGCGGGTTTATTGCTAGTAGCAACTTACGCGTTTCCAGGAAAATCTGCGTTGCGCCGAGATAGTCACGCCATACGAAACATCGTAGGAATTTGAAGGCCAATATCTCGGAAACGAATTGAGATATCGAGATGAAACAAAGCACGTTTCCAAGGGTAAGCTTCAGGCTACTCGCTGAATGTAATTATCCAAGGTATACCTGCCCCCTTCTACATATATTTTCAAGTCAAAATTGATTATCGTGTTACCTGAGCGTATATTAGGAGCGCTTCAATTAGTGAGTAATTAAAGTTCATTAATGCTCATCAAAAATAGATAAAGTATTCAAAGTAGGGTATTTATTGTAACGTTTGGTAAACGAAACAAACTTCTATGTAAATTCCATTTCTTTAGCAATATTCATAGAAATATCCGTATAATAAAATAAAAATTCTATTGTTTAGAATATTGATTTTGTATTGAGAATGTTTCAATACTTGTTACTTTAGGATAAATTTGAAGTTTGAAATGACTGAAATGGGCATTTGTGATTTCTTAAACGTACGAAAATGAAAAATTTCAGAAATTCGATAATTTCGAAGTTAGAAGATAGGAATTTGGAGCTTGATGACCTTTCATAGTCCACGTTTCGAATTCTCATGTATCGCTGGTACATCTATTGGTGAATGTTCGACCTGAATTTAACAGGGAATAATATATCATTCCGCAGGAATGGGGTTAGGTTGGGGATGGACAGCTATCAGAAAGGTGTGATGGGGATTCCGTTAGAGGTATCCGTGTATCGAATTCGTGAACAATCGATTGCCGTGGCGTTCTGTTTGTTTCTGGAACGAGCTTTCGTCGCACAGATACCCATGGAATTAATTTCCAACGGTAATCGCGTTATAGCGGGTCAACAGGCGATCGTTAATTATCCTGCCCCAATGCAACTTCAATTTCGAGTGAAGCCAGCCATAGTTCCGATATCAATTATTTACGTTATTCCAAGCTTTCGAATTTTGCTTTGAAATTTTAGTAAATCTTCGGGTCTTTTTCAAGCACCTCGAGCTATTCGAAGCTCGCAAACTTTAATTTTTGACTTTTTACCATTCGAAGCTTTGGAGTTTTAAACCTGAATATTCTTCGATTTTCTATAATATTCGGGACTTTTTCAAATTATCATTTGAGGGCTCGAAATTCACGCAACAGGAATTTGATATAAATTTTCTGAATTATAATGTTGTTATGGCAAAACCGATCGAATGTCTGACCAATATCGGTTTATATTACTGTCATTGGAATCTTCTGCGTGTTTTTGCAGCAGGATCATAGAATCGCAAAGGAAGTAACGTTTAATAACATTATAGAGTTTTATAGAAATATGTCTGAACATATTGAGTTGTTCTACTGTCATTAAATTCTGTATTATAATTCTATCGAAGGGGGCTGCTTTATCTACTTCTTCAACGACCCACTTATGCTTATGATTAAATGGCATATTTATGCATTTATGACAACCGTAAATATGGAAAAATGTAGAAGAATGTCCACAAATGCAAAAGCAAATGAGGCATCAAGAGCAAAATGAATCTACTTGTCGCATTTGCAAACAAAACATACTTTGAAATATTCAAATGTTTCTGCTTATGAAAAGCATACTTTTGTTTATTGAAATTCTTCATCAATGCCTGTGAGCACGTGATCCTGCATAAATACTAATTTGATTTGGAATCTAATTAATACATCAGAAAAGCTATATTTTCCAGTTTCTGCGACTCTTTTGAAGACACTTTACTTTGCTTGGTAAACAACTGGTTCACAGTTGCTTATATTGAGTTGGCAATTAAGTGATTGCGAATATTGTCATTAGGTGGTACTGACAAAAGCCGCAATCACTTAGTTGCCAACTCAATATTTTTGAGAAACAATTCAATATTGTTTCGAGTATGCAAAGTTGATTACACTTAAGTTTGAGATAAGTTCACGAGAATGAAAAGAGGAGGATGTGGTGTTCAGCTTGCAGACGTCTGTAAGCCGCGATCGATTCGAAGTGTGCACCTACGATAATTGTTTTCGATGTGTCACGCTGACAGCTTTTCGACTTTGCGATTCTAATTTGAAGAAAACGGTCATCGATTTCCTGTCATACTTCGAGCATAAAACATAGAAGAGAAGTTCCGTGTGTACCATATGTAAAGAGGGAATGGAAATCTTTTTTAAGAAAATTTGTTTTAACTGAGAAAAAGGAGAAAATTCGAAGCCCTGGAAAATCAGAAATTGGATAATTTGTATCTACGCCTGAAAATTTACGAATTACAAATTTCAGAACCTTAAAAATATGAAAGTTTCGATAATCAAAATTAAATTTTGCGCTTTGAAAATTTCAAAGCTTGAAAATTTCAGCACATTGTAAAACGTATTTTACAAATGGATATTCATCCGGGTACTTGAATTACAATGTTTGGTTAATCGACTCGGATGGTAATTGTTTGTGACGTCGGACACACTGTTGATCACACATTTCTGCTTCCATGTGTCGGGCATACACGTCGTGTTTCAACAGTTTCTGCTTGATTTGAGGTTTCCAGAGTGTACAGTAGCAGAAACAGTGATCACGAATGCGTGCCAGTCAACATTTCATTCTCCACGTGACATTTCTCTATCAAAATTTTCCACTTACTCAATTTTATACACTTTTGAAACTTCAAAAACATTATTAGAAATCTGAACTCTGAACTATTTGTTAATTTTTTGAAAGTGGCATTATCAGCATTTATGTAGTCAGCTGAAGCATCCGCGTGGTGCCTTTAGTGAAATTCAACTATCAGTCACTTCGATCTTTTACGCTCAAATACACAGTTTCTATTCGAGCGAGCAAATCTTCCTCTTGTTTCCGTTTCAGTTGCACGACGATGGTAATTCGTCGCGCAAACATATTCCGAACCAACACGTGTACATCATAGTACAAGATATAACCAGTTGTTCCGCCGGTAACTCAATTAGATCGCGTTGTTTGTCAAGTATGGACGGTTATGCTAGGAACCAATTCTAGAAATATCAGTAAAATATTCTTCTTCTTTTTGGTCCCGCGAGCTGCAAGGATTATTATTCGTTAAAAGTTTGATTTAGAAATTAGCAGAATCTTTCAAAGGTGAAAGTATAGGAACTTGAGATTTATTATTAAAAAACACCTACATCTTTAATTTATTCTGTGTATGTTTTATTTCCGTTCCTTGGAATTTGGAGTCTGAAATTGACAGCATTTTTAGGAATTGTTTTATTCTTCTAAAAAATTTGATTTAAAAATATGTAAAAAAAAAGCCTAAAAACTTATAAATTTCTTTAAAAATTGATTAAAACACTTATGAGACGAGTTCATAACACGTCTAGTAACTTTCTCGTGGCGCCAGCGTTGAAGAACATTCTCACTAACAAATCCCAGTACTCTTTAGATAATATACTATCTTGTGTAGATAACACAGAATACAAGAATCTGATTTACCGACGTAAAATTTCACTAGACCGGAGTTTCTCGCTGGAGAATGTAGTGGCAGCACTGAAAATCCAACAGGAAATCGATAAGTAGATCTGGATGAGTCTCCCTTGCCCTTTTAGTGGTAAAGTAGTTCCATTTAGGTTTACTACTAGTTACAAAGTTTCCTCGTTTCAGTGGAAGTATATATCTTCGTTATTGTGTAGTCGTAAACTGAAGATATACAAGATTGAGTAAATATTACGATGGTTGTGTCTCAGATTCATAGCTTAATAAAAGTAGTTGATATTGCTCCTTACAATTATTCATTCTTTTAGAAAATTTTGTAATTTTTAATTGTTTCAATATTTTATCACGAAAGTTTAATCGTTACTTTTTTATGAATGCAAGATTTTCTGAAATTACGTATGATTTAGTTAGAATTAAAATTCCCTACATTTCTAAGAAAATATTTGTCCAAATGTTCCATTCTTTCTATCCCATATCGAACAAATTTCACGAAATTAAAGTTCCTCCTTGATTTGTCGTATTTAGGAAAATAAAATTCCCTAGAACTTCTCCAATCATTGGAATTCAAACAATTTTTTCCAAATTGTCAATAAATCTTCTCTGGAATTGGTGCTATGAAAACAAAGTTTCTTAAAATCTGCCTACACGATAGAAAGACAAACAATTTTCTTGATAATTCGAATCACTCGACAAATTGTAAGTTACCAATAAATTATTATTAATCGACGTATAAGATTTCGTAATATACGAAATTCGATCTCCGCTATCGGTTTTCATAACTAGGAGGGGAAATGGTATCGATTTTCATGGACCAATTCCGGAGTTCATCTTCACCAGATCCCATTACACGATTGCTCGAGCTTGTCGTATTACATAGTGCAGCTCGAAATGGCTCTCCCACTCCAGGTGAAGTTTCAGGGACATCACGGCCGCTTTCACGAGTGTCCAAGATGTTTTTCTCGAGGTTAAAAGCTTGGTTCGAGTATCTGCCCTCGCCTCGAAGACGGCGAGAGCTGAAAAATATAGATTCGATCAGGTCCTCAGGGTGAGATTTAACGTAATGGAAGTAACTCGAGTTAAATTGTCGACTCGATAGCTTTCTACTCGTCCTATGGTTTCCCACGGTACACGCCTGATTTACGTTCATGTGCATTCCGTGACGTTCCTAGGGAATTTTGTTCTTAGAAACGTAAACGCATTTAAGTCAAACTTGATCAGATTGTTGAATACCTTCCTTCAATTTTTCTATGGTGTATAGTATGGAAGTCGTTGTATCAAAATTCAGGAAATTCATTCAACTATTGAAATTTATGTTGCGATTAGATATATAAGGTTTATTTTTTAATTATAAATTATACTATAATAGATTTAACTGTAAATAAATTTGCGTAAGGAATTTAACCCATAGAAAAATCTTTCGAATTTTGGGGATATTAAATTCGCAGAATTATCAGAAATAATATTTTAATAAAACATAGAAAATTCATATTCACGACATCTTTAGGAATGAGAAATGGATATGATTTGTGGAATCAGTCTGTAAAATTAATCATAAAGTTAATTATAACGACTATAATTTATCGAATAAATTCATAATCCTCTGATGGAGCAAAAGACGATAATAAGTGGCCAGAACCTGTAAAGTAATAATTCACGAAACGTCTATTGGAAATCGTTCGCAGGAGCTATAATTCACCTAAAATATCTTGAGAAATCACTTCCTCTCTAAATTCCTAAGTGAGGCACTTACATCAATTCGTATTCTATATTTTACGTCATAAAATACCAATTCCTCATTATGTGTCCCTTTCTCTGTATAACTCGAGAAATTACCGTAATGGAGGCGGAATGTAAGAAGAAAAAATGATCTTAATGGCGGTTGGATACATCAGGTGGCGTCAGAGTATTGTTAACCTTTAGCTTTTTCCCGCGTAACACGGCCAGCATGATTTCTTCCGTGATACTAATAGTTAGCGTGCGTAGAGTCAATATTGCAACTGAAATCGTTGACGTAGGTAACCTACCACCTTCGCCTCGTTTTCTGTCCACGGTGTTTATAACCATGACACACCGTGTTCGTTACGCGGGTCATGGTTTCCCACCTATCACGTGCAGCAGATCTAGTGATTTTTCTGTTCTTCCCAACATAACGTCGTTTCTCGCGTGTCCGAATTAAAACATGTTTAATGATAGAGAACACGAGGAAGATTTATTGTCTTGTGGGTTTTAGGAACTGTGCAGAGAAGATTAGATAGTTTTCCCGGTAATCGATAGATGGAGCGCGTTTACGCAAGGAGTTTAGTTTAGAGGTTATTACCGAGTTAAACGTTAATTGGGATAATTTTGTTAGGAATTTGAATGTTGAATAGTTGGACTTTATTGTTTGGATAATTAGTTAATTTAGCGTTTTAGTGGTTGGTTATACGAATATATGGTTATCTGGATTATTATGCCCTCCGTTAGGTATTCGATTGTTTAATATTCGATTTGGTAGCCACGGAATTCTTTAAATATTCGATTACTCGACGGTTCAGGTATTTGGATATCGATTACTTGGATGGTTGGCTATTTAAATGATCAGATATTTGAAAATTCTCTTATTTCAGTTCTTTAGCCTTTTTAGGTATTCGAATTTAGATATTCCAATTTATAGATATTTTATTATATTTTATTGTTTAATTATCTTCATATTTCAACATCTCTTATCTAAATACACATTTCATGTAAATATTCGATTTTTTTAATGTTTTATTATCAAGATACTTGATTTCTTAAATACTTTATCATTTCTGTATCCAATTTTTGGAAAGTTTATTGTTGGATATGGAGAATAGATGGAACAGATTTTTCATTGCAAAGTTCTTCTATTATTTCGTTAGTTGAAAGACCACAGCATCCTCTCGGAGGGTCACGGTACTGCCGCCGCATTCTCCCATCTTTCCATTGATTTTGAACACCGTGGGTGTGTCACTGAACACGTGGTTCCTCAGAGTACGCTAGAAAATGTTCAACCTATTTTCTTCAATGGAACCTAGTTTTGGTAATTTGTATGTCAGCTCGCAATTTACGACCGATTATTATTTTCATTAAAATTATTCTCTACCTACGTGATTGTTAAAGTATCTGTGTATTATTAAGTAAAATCAATATTCCAGAAAATTACATGAAACAAATTTTAAAGAAGCTTATTCAATAAAATGAACCTAATTTTTTATCCTACTGTACAATGATGTTACATAAGCGTTAAAAAGAAGACAAAGAGATTTTTTGTATAAATTGGAAGTTCCAAGAACACGTATAACAAATAACGAATAACAATAAATAGAAATGTACTATACGACAACAAAGAGCTCAACTGTGAACCCAATAGAATTTCGCTAAACGTAACTTTAAACAAGTCAAACGAAATAGGAACAAAACACGTGGAAGTTCTCGTGAAACGAGCAAGCTCGTTGAAACTTCCCCTTTTGAACATTGTACGCGCTTAACTTTCATTTACGCGCGTTTCTGCAATTCTCGGCGTTGACCATGTTGCACTAGTAACTCACTTGCATCGCAAGCCTAACGAAACCAAGAAATTATAGAAGGAAAATCCATGCCACGAAAATATTTCATTTCCTACTTTTATGCTATTATTGTAATTTTATTATATTCTAGTATTATAATTTTCGTTTATTTTTCGTCTGTCCTGAGCAATAATAGATGTTCTAATTATGATGACATTTAAATTTGCAGTAGCGTGTTTTCATTTTTATTGAAGGATTTTTACCAATTTTTATTAACACGTTCGACAAAAATAATTAGATTCCACGGACTTCAATTTCGTGTGAAACCACTGCATCCCAAATTTTAGCCTCAATATGCTCGATTCAGAAAAACCACCCTATATCTCAGCTGATTTTTTAATTTTCTCTAAAGAGATTGCAGTCTAAATTCAACAAAGATTCCAAAATTTATCTCCAATTATTAAAAAAAGAAAAAGACACCCTTCGTTTCAGCGAACTTCCAATTTCTACCAGAAAAATTATCTGCACACAAAATTGCGCTAAATACCTCAGGGTATCTGTACGGTTCACGAGTACCATCCTTCGTTTCAATAAACTTTTCGGCTTCCAAAAATCCAGCTCTTCCATATTCGAGAAAATACGAAACTCTCAATTTACAAAGAAGATTCTATGCTTCGACAGACTTGCTGCTACAGAGATCGTACTTGCATGAAAATTTCAACAAAACCTCCACTGTCTCTCTTCGATCTCCTTATAATCCCGCCAAACCACCCTTTTTTACTCTCACCCTTTAGGAAGCAGTGAAGAAAACGAGGAGGGAAAATGAAGAAACAGAAAGCTTTCCGAAACCTCTTCCTCCCAGAAGATAGCTGCAACGAATCGCTGAAAATCGATCGCCAAGCCACAAAAATCAACCTTCCTTTCGATAGCTTTCAATCTACTGCAAAGGCTTCTACCTGCATCGAAATTTCAAGAAAACCTCCAGCTTCCCCTTTAATCTTCTCTCGCAAACACCGTTTTCAGTCTCATCCCTTGCGAAGCAGCCATCAAGGTAAAGCGGAAGCAAAGTCGAGAACCGGGAGGCTGTCCGACCTGAGGCTTTTCCTCCCACAAGTTACAGCTATGCTGGAAATTGCAACAAATCGATAAAACTCTATTCTGAATTCACAAAAGCCAACCTTCCTTTCGATAGACTTCGATTACCAGCGAAAGCCTCGTATGCGTGTAAATCACGAGGAAACCTCCAGCTTCCGCACTCTTTTTATTCTCGCCATTTCATGAAGCAACCGAGGGAACGCGAAGACAAAATCGAGAAACAGCAGGTTTTAGATCCAGTAGACCTGGAGATCTACCCTTGGTTCATAAATATCAGCCTTCCTTTCAAAAGACTTGAATTTCCTACCAAAGTCTCGTAAATGCATCCAAATGTCAGCGAAACTTTCTTTCTTCACTGTTTTTTCTTCCGAAGCCTTACGAGGCAACCTTGAAGGCGACACGGAAGCAAACTCGAGAACCAAAAGACCTCGCGACCCGAGGCTCGGCCTCGCCAGGAGGCAGAGAACGTGTAGCTCTCCTCCCGGGCGTCTCAACGATCCCACCCCCTCCCTAATAACGGCGTGGTCGTTTTCGGCGGCTTGGAGGCGCTGCCATCGCCTTTTTCTCTCTCGCTCTGTTCAACGCCAATCTCCACCCTCTCCCCTCGCCAAGCACATCATCCCCTTGGAAGTTTACATTTTCGCGGGCACGTTGCTGGTAGCCGCGTCTCTCCATCCTTGCGTGTCGCTTCCGCCCTCTCCATCCTGTTCTCCAGAGTTTGGTCAGTTTGCACTGACGATCGTCCACCCTCCGTGTCGAACAATCGCGAATTCCTCGACCTTGACCGTGTTTGACAGTCGTCTGTTCCGTGGTTGGTAGTGTGGCTGGTGTCTAGGGGTGTCTGGACCACAGTGCGTCACGTGAGTCGCTTTTTTTCGACGCGTTCCAGGGCTGGAAGGGATGAAAAGTGTCCACGTGCTGACTCTCGGATGACAGTGACAGTGTAGATGTGGATTTCCAGGCATTTGAAATTGGAAATTGAAGGTCGACGTTCATGCACGAGCTTGATGAAAGAGACTTTGCTGATAGATCGGATATATGGTGAATTTCAGGCGACCAATTGACCGTTTGAATTTGGTGGTGGGTTTGGTGGGTCGTGGCGATGATCCTGGCGCTGGGTCAACGAATCTTATGAGAAATTCGAGATGGAGATTGACGAAGAATTTTCATTCTAACAACGAATGGAGTCTGTGGTGGATCTAAGACGAGGAATCGCCAGTTCGAATTTCATGGTGACACGAATCTTGCAACTTGAGAGTTGATGAACAAGTTTCAAGAGATTCTTCGCAGATAATTGGAATCTCTGATGGATTTGAAACAAGCAACTGTTATTTTGAATGGACAATTTGGCTTTTATGATGAATTTGAAACGACTCGATGATGATTGAAATTTCAATGCAAGGTTAATAAACCTTATGAATAATTGAAGATCGAAATCGACGAACAAGTGTGAAGCAAAAGGCTCGAATGATAAATTAATCAACTGTCCAATTCAACTTGATGATAAATGGAAAAGGGGATGATCGGAATCGAAGGAAGAAATTCTAACGATGAATCGCGTCTGTAAATTGTTATTTAATAAATTTAGATTTCCTCTGCGTTGCCATTTGCATTTCAGTTTTCATTTGAAGGTGAAGAAATGAAGATGGGACAAGGGTCGAAGCGTGTTGCAAGGGAGGGGGGTGGGTTTAGTTTCTAACGGTGGTTTTTCATAGCGGCGAGTTGAGAAGAGGTGAATTTTCGAAAGGAATCGAGTGTCGAGGGTGGAAGTGAAATATATTCGGATGGGGTGAAGATAAGACTCTGGTGGGTTGATGTTAGGGTGGGTGACTCTGAATTTGAAACACCCGATTGGTGTTTGGTTATGGGGGATTGAAAATTGAGATCGATCCTTGGCAGACTGATAAGGAAGTGAAGCAGTGTTTGGTTATGGAGGATTGAATATTGAAGATGACGGAACAGATCCTGCTGATAAACTAAATTTGTGCTGGGTTTATGGCGTGGAATGGTCAATTTCAGCTTTATGGTAAACTAGGAAAATCTCGACGGTGAATCTCTTAAGATGCTGGAAATTAAAGTTTTCAGGGATAAGTTTGAAAGCAGAGATTCCAACAAATCATGAGATTGATAAATTCAAATCTATGATGAATGAAAAATAAGAAATTGAATTTTCTGCTGAATTTTGGAGAACCTCGTAGTAATTCAGATTCTAATTCCAAGTTAATGAACATTAGAAAATAAATTGAAGATTGAAATCTTGCTAGATGTTCAACAATAATTTGAATGTCTGATGAATTACCATCCAGGATGAGAAATTTGAAGTCAGTTTTTTCAAAACACTTTGTCATTCAGAGATTAATGCTAAATTAAAGCATGTTGTGAGAAATGAAACATTGAAATTTCGAGGAAGAGATTCCAGTAATAAGTTTAGTGTCTGAATTAACGTTAAGATAGCAAATTGCTATTTGAGAGCAGAGATTTGAATTTGATGGTTAATTTAGAAGGGCTTGGTGATTTAGATTCTAATGTTAAGTTAATGAATCCTGAATGGGTCCAACGTGTCTAACATAGAATTAATTTAGAGAGATTGAAATTTGAATGCAACACCTATTTCAATGGATCTTTAATGCTAACAATTGTAGCAATCAGTGAGTTTTTAACGAATTCCAAATGGTGCCAATTAATTGAAGTAATAATACAGGATTTAATTTTGAAAATTAGAAATTTGAGAAAGATTTTCAGCAGAATACTTGTTCGCATGAATCTTCGATTTCGCGTAAGTGGATTAAACCAATGTACAATATATTCTTTAGTGTCAGGAATTAATTGAAGCAACGAGTCTGCAGTTAACACTGGAATCTCAAGTGAAACTTGAGGGTAATTTTCAGCAGAATATTTTTTTAACATGGTTTAATTAAGAAGGCCTCGAGTTTTATTATAGCGAATCTTCATTGAGTAATAATTAAGAGCAACGATTACTAGAGAAGAAAATATATTTCTTAATATCGATCAAATATATCTGCATATAATTCTGAAGGTATAAGGAAAATTTCTGTAAGAAAATAGCAATTATTAACATTAAAAACCAACAGAGACATCAACTCTGTAGTCACTTGTCAAAATTCAAGAATTGCATAAAAATCTAAATTTTCCAATCATCGACAAGATAAAAGAAATAGCCAATGAAGCTGCTCCAAAGCTTTAAAAAAGGTTTTGAACAAGTCCAGAAACTTCCATTGATCAATCATTGCCAAATACCAATTAACGTCAACGATTAACAAGAACATCGACCTTGTAATCACTGGACGAAATTCAAGAAAAATCCCATAAAAAACCCATAAAAATCCCGGTTTTCCAATAGTCGACAAAATCACCAATAAACTCAACGAAGATTTGCCGGGAGTTTGAAGAAAGCTGTGAGCAAATCCTCAAATAGTAATCTCCCCTAATACCAACTTTTCATCTTAATGCTAATTGATGACGTTAGTACTAATTAATGGAGGCAGCAGATCCTCAAATAATCCCATAGAAGCTACGTTGAAGGGAGAGTTTGAGCCGAACATCGACGCAGACAGGTTACCTTTTCGAGATCCATCTTGGTCACGGTACGAAAAGGATCAGCAGGACTCTGTGAATTGGAAGGATCTCGCGTGTAATCCGACAATCTTGCTGAAAGCTCGTGAGGTCGAGTGTACGTCGCTGGAAAATACAGTTTCCCTCCGCCCCTTTCTCATTGCTTCTTTTCCATTCGTTTCACCCGTCGACGTGTTTCCCGGTGTTGAAAAACCTCGACAAAATTAACATCCGGATAATTGAAGCTGAAGAGGCCACGCTAATTAGCCACTTAATTCCACTCGATTCGTACTGTAATTTCGGGTGAAATAAAAATGGGACAATAGTGGTACACCGATGATATATTTAAGAGATTATCCCGAGGAGGAAATTTGGAAAAGAATAGCGGGAAATCGAGGGAATCTCGATTACCTGAAACTGAAATCTTTCAGTGAAATAGGAAATTATCGAGGAAATAGGAGATAAACGAAGGATACGTTCGAGAAGAAACTCGGACGTTGATAAAATTGAATTAATATTCGACAAATTTTTGATGGAATATGAAATTTGAAAATTTACGAAATATAAATGTAGAGAAATTTGATTAAAACCGAGGGATAAGGAAATATCGATCTTTTTTAACGGAGAAAGAAATCCGAAGTTTATAAAAATTAATCAGACAATTTTGCAAGAATGTTCAACGAAATGAAGAAAATTGATCCGAAAGAAATCGACGTACGAAGAAAGACAGAGTGTTCCTTAGAAGCGTAGCTAACTCTAGTGACAAAAAAGAAGCAATTTAATCGCATTGTAACGATAGTAAAGTTAACGATAGTAAAGAAAAATGAAATTGTGCTAAGAACAGTTTCCACAAGATGTTATCGTACCAAAGCTACTTACCTTATCGTTACACTTAGTTCAACCGGCACCCAACATGACCAAACGAATAACCACAACAATAAATCATCTGCATCTGCATCTTCTGTCGAATTTTTAAATAATCTTCGTACAGTGTTCCACCTTAGTCGTAACCAAATATTTCCTAAAAACACTCGCCAGGACCAAGGAACTCGTCAGCATAAATCAGACTTAGACCTAAAGCCAATTAACCTCCAATTAATCGGAACAACGAATCTTCGAATCTTCGAATCATCGAACGAATGAAAAATCTTTAAAAGTCTCGTCGACGAAGACATCGTCAAACGATCGAACACTGGGATTCGAAGAAGAAAACTGAGAAATTCTGGTGATTTAAGGGCATCTTTAAGAGCGTGCTTTTGACCAAATTGTGAGAATGCATGGTCACTGGGCGTTGAACAAGAGGAAGAAGAATAGTCGTGTTGAGAAATTGTTAAATGTTTGGTTGTTGGAACGTGACGTAGACTTCTGGAAGAGGTGAAGCCAAAAAGCTTGGCTACGGAGGATGGGTCAGGACTGGTGTGCACGTAGAAGGAAACGTTCCAGCAGCGGTTGCTGCCCCTGTGGGCCACGTGTTCATCCCTCAAGTAGGTTAGTGAGAGACAGACCTAGACTTTTGCTGTCTGCGAATGTGTTTGACACTTCTGTCAACGGTCCAAGTGTGAAATTAGTAATATGTTTGATATTTTGGATAATCGTTCGAAGAAATGTTAGCCTTTGCGAAGATCTATCGGCATATTTGAGGTTACATTGCTTGGTTGTGAACTTCTTAGGCATTTTGCTTTGGGATTTTAGGATTCGTTTCTCGGATGAGAATAGAACTTAGGTGGTTTCAGGTGTTGCGACACATGCTTTGCACGATCAAGTTCGACACTTAATAATTGTATTTCAGGTGGATAAGGATTTGGTTGTAAATTTAAACAGAAGTTGTGGAATTTATTTCCTAAAATGTACAACGGTGGATTTGACTTTTTAACCGATTAGATCAGTACCCGAATTTATTCTTCGCGTAGATTAAAACGTAGATTAGAAGATTTAGAGTGAATTATTTAATGGAAAGATAAAAGTGGAGGATTAATTATTCAGAAATTTTGTATGTGTGTTTTTTAAGGTGGTCGGAACATCGTACCTCGTCTTTAAAACGACAGAATCAATTATTGTTTGAAATGGACTGGCGTCAATTTTTCAAGACCCTTCGAGATTGGAATTTATTTTTTGAAGTAGATGAGCATTTGAAGCTTCCTTATGAAGGTCAAGCAGCTTTCACAGTCAATGATAACGCGTCGTGATAAATGGAAGGGAATCTCGAAGATTCTTTTTGTCTGTTCGTTAAGCTTAGGTATTTTATGAATAATCGCCGAGACAAATGGCTTCTTAGAAATCTATGGTCCATGAAACTTGGTCGAGTAACCAACGTTTAAAAAATATTCAAAGCGAAAGAAATCTCAGGCATCTATCTAAACTTTGATGTTCGTTTTTCCTGTTCCTGCGATGATTAATCGCTGACAGTTATCATGTTGAACATTTTCACACAGTTAGAATCCGAAGCCAGTTGACGCTGAATTATGAATTACAGTCAGTTCGTGACAGGTTGCTGCTTTTTTTTTGTTGAGAATGTCACGACAATTCCAACAAGAGATGCACGAAAGTGATAAAATGGTCTCAAAGTAGTAAAAAAAAATGAAGTTATCCAGTGGACAAATTGTTTCTCTTTCTCCTGTTAACACGTGTTTTCTTTCAACTTTGAATCAACTTAGGCTTCCAATCATCTCTCCTTTTTCTTTTGAGGTATGTTACGTGAATCATATGTTGAGCAAAATTCCTATAAAATTAATGAAACTGGAAAGATCGTATATAATCGTTAAACATTAAAAACATTGCAAAGTTTCGAAAAATCCCTCTGAATCGAATTATCAATTATCATTTACCTGAACTTTGCCTATTTCCTGAAATCTATTCGCGAAAAGGCGTGCAAAAATTGATCACGTTCACGATTAAACGTGAATTGACGATCGTAAGTGCAGATCATCTTCACTGTCTTGCTCTGTGGCTGCTCGAAATTCTCTGGAATATTATTTCCTGGAGTCGTGACGTCTCGTTAGAGAAGTGCCATGGTATTCGTGAGCAGAATCCTTCATGAGCTTTGCTTATTTCACGATGATCCTTTAATTCTCGGAATTTCGTCGCGAATTCTAGGCCACCGTATTCCACAAACGAACGTCGTTTATTCAATTCTCTCAATTTCCGATCTCCGAGAAATATATCGTCCAGCTTCTCTCCATTTTTCGCCTTTCTCTAAATTTATTTCCTCGGTTTGCTGGATTTTAAATGTTCTCTCCTTATGTAAATATTATTCTTATGAAAATAGTATATCGTATACTGTGATGCATAATTTGCGTGATCATCTGATATAAAATAATATACTGTGCGCAATTTTTCTTATTAAAAATAAAAGAATACTCTGTTCTTCGAACAAAAATGTGCCACTTCGTTCGATAAGGAGAAAGAATTTTTTAACAATAAATTGAGCTTCTTCTTCGAGCTAAAATTTCCAACTATTGTATGGAAAAGGAAGTAGAATAGTTGTTCCGATTCTTTCCTCGAAATTTGTTTCCTTTCGTGAAAAATAACTCGCTGGCTTGCGCTTTCACGTTGCAAAGTCAATCGTCGCTCCTTTGAATTCGCGAAATGTGTTAGGAACGCGGAAAATCTCGCCAACTTCTTCTAAATTCGATATTCGCTTTGTTCTATTGAAAGAAAAAAAAAAAAAAAAAAAAGAAAAGAAAAGAAAAATTCTAAATAAATCAGTGGGAGCTCTCAACTCGTAGATGAAAAGTACGTAGACTATTAATTTCTCCCGTTGACCTTGACATTTTCTGTAACCAGCGAGTAGAAGCGAAGTAGAATGAGGCGGTACGCTGCCAGACAACTATTTCCCTCGTGCATTCTCATTTTCATTCTTGTTTAGATATTAGAATGTTCTTCTTCTATCTCACCTGCAATAAATAACTTTCTTTCATTTTCAACTGGTTGATTTATTTTTATAAAATATTTTAACACGTTGACTGCCAGACGAATTTTCCATGGTTTGACCAAGGCGCCGACGTGAACTCTTCATTATGCGATGCATGTTACGTTGAAATATTATTCGCAGCAAATAAAATGAGTTATAAAATCATGCTTGAAGCATTTTTCATGGCGTGGGCCACCGGTGACCCACGGCGTTGCAGACAATTATTACGATTGTCCTTTTTTCAAACAATCGTGCCATGTACTTTTAATATTTGCTGCGTCGCCGGTCAACGGTGGCCCCCACGGCTCTATAGCCAAATCGAGTGCCGGTCACCGGTGACCCCCATGACAATGAACGTGTTAAACATTAGTATTTCATCCACGACAAATAGTTTCTATTTTTCTTTAATCTAATGTTGTCTGCAATCTTCTAAAAATTAATATTCTTTAATTTGCTTCCTTTCTGGAATATTTCATAGGATATTTATATTATAGATATTTTATATACGAAAATTTATATTGTTTTATACTTTGCAGGATAATTTTTCCTTCCTTTCATGGTGATAAATTGTTGGTTAAATTATTATTCAAATATGCACTTCGTTCAATCCACGTTGCGTATGAATTGGCAATAAATTGTTAATGACAAAAGTATACAGGTTCTTTAGAAATAAAATTTCAAAGTTCGTATAAATAATTTTCAAAAATATTGGAATACATTGTGCCGGACTTCTATCATCATAAATTCTCATTGGAAAAAGTTGTACAAAAATAAAAAGGGTATGTTGATATTAAAATTATTGGTAGCCGAAAGAAAATAAATTCTGTACAATCGTTAGAAATCTGTCATTCTGTTTTCTGCCATCGACTTTCACGAAATATTTCATTCATAAAACAATTAAAAATTTACGTCGATGGAGAAACAAATTTCAATTTAATCGTTTAAAACCGCCTTCAATTTGAATGATTCAGTTAGGATGAAAGCGAAACTAGGCCTCTGTTAAACTAACTTACAAATATTTCATTAAAACTTTCATTATTAAAATTTCTACCTCGCCATTCGAGCGCTGCAAACAATCGTGCGAAACGAGATCGCAGAAAATTCTAATTAACCAGCAGCAAACTTGCGAAAATTGTTGTTTCACCATTTGAGATCTTCTCGTGTGGTTAAAAGGAGAAAAGAAAAATGCTCGCGTCTACGACCATTCGTGTTCCAAAAAATCTGAGCAAGTAAATCTCGAGAAGAAGGCACGAAATGAGATTGTAAGTTGTGAAAATGAAACATCAGCACTGAAGAGAGGGAGGGGGAGAGTAACTGTTGCAGTTTATGAAAGAAAATGAGAAATCGTGGATCTCGCGTTCAGATCCTTGTTTGAAGAAAGTTACTGAAATTGGAAGCTTGAAAAGGAAACTGAAGGAATGCTCGTTAATTGAATTTAATCTCAGCTGTGCGTCGTACTTTCGATGAAAGAGAAATAACGAAGATGTCATTTTTCGAAAACTGCTTTCTTTCTCAGCTTTCCACCACCGTCTCGATATTATTATTCTGTATCGTTTTATTGGTCGATTTAACGGCGAACCTGAGGATACATAATGCGATAATTCTGTCATTTATTTAGCTTTCTGCGATTTTTGAAAATGCCACGAAATTTTCGTTATTCTTTTCTTATTTTCCACTATTTTATTTCACTCGATTTTACGGTTTTTACGGTATACAATTTTTCATCAAGTGTCGCGGATATTAATCTTAACAATTAAGTTTTTCACGTGTAATTTAAGGAAGAAAGAAGCGCGTTCTTTCAAATTTCGAAACAAAATCTCCCTTTTGCAGCAATTACACGAAAATTTTGGTAACGTTCCTCATTTACAATTCACATTTTCGCTCTAAATAATTCTTAACAAAATATTTCCAGTATTTACAAAAAGATACCGACTCTCTTAATAATCGAATTCATCAAAAAAAAAAAAAAAAAACAAATTTCTAAACTTTGTAAACCTTCCTGCAAATCAAACGAAATAATCTCCTCGATAAAAAACCAAATCAAAGTGATAGAAAAGCATTATGAAGATTCTCCTCAAAATCCATATTTTTCCAGGATAAATAATTTTAGTAAAATATGAGGGAATATCTTGAAAAAGATTGATGTTTTGAAATGTAAATTGAAAAAGAGCGACTCACACGACCGGAAATTGATGTTTTCGAGGATGAATAGGGTGAACGGTTAGAAGATCGATTGTCACGCGCGATTTAAGGCGTACAGCTTTTTCTTCGCCGTTCTTTTGGAATTTTTGTAGGGCGTTGAGTTTATCTCTTGACATGCTCGCGGCGAAAATTAATTAAGCAACGGGATTAATGAACACCGGGGACATTCTTGAATTTTTCTTTCGCACAACCCGCTTCATAGCTTGCCCCCGAAACTAATTTACTAGAAAATAAACAATATTTAACAAGTTGAACCGTTTCAATGGAAAATCCAAGTCAGCGAAGAAAGAAAAAAGAAAAGGAATTTTATTTTTATCGAATAGAAATTTCGTCCACTTTTTGTAATACGTGGCTCGATATTAAATGGAAAATCACTTTTGCATATCTGAATGTGTCATTGTTGGTTTTTTGCTGGCAACGAAAATGGAGAAAAATGATCTGAGTAATTTCAGCAGAGCTTTTTTTTTGTCGATCTAACACGCGAAGAGGAAAGCAGCGTTGAATATGCACTTTATCGACTGCAATTTTATTCGCAATCATTTCCTCAGATATATGGCAAACAAGATGATAAACGACACGATCTTTGAAACGTTAAATGTCATTGCCATAAACACGCTAAAGGGTGCTAAAATATTGCTTGCGTTACTCAAGTGCTTTTTTATGCTATTTCAGTTTAAGCTGTATACATTAAACACGATTCTTCTCATGAAAAGTGTCTCATTGAAATGTCTCATTCGACTCAATAGAAAAGATAGAATTCTTCCTTATTAAATCAAGTGTCCCTGGCTAAAGAGAGCGACAGTAGAATAAGTCGATATAAGTCAGACGCTCGGATGATTCTCCAAACTTCTTCATAAATACAGAAAATTATTTTTAAGCAGTGACCGTGGATGGTTAAAAAGACGTAAAATCAGCCGACTTATAATTTACAAAATCATAAATTTACATAGCAAAATGAATTCTCTAACGCTTTGAAAGATACAAAATAAAGTGGTAGCATTGTTGCGTATGTTGTAATTTCTAACTCATTAAATTTTATTAATATCGTTAGTTGAATTAATGGAAAAAGCCTGTATATTAAAATGTTCAAAATTCATACAATTCTAGCGATTTCGAAAATCCACGACAACGAGAAAACATTATGTTCGAAAAGTATGAACATCGCATCGTTGGTAACAATTCGTGAATGTGAAGTTTTATGATAGAAAAATAATAATAATACAAAGTTTGGGATGATTTGCAAGGCTGACGAACAATCGTATCGGCGAGGGACCTGTCAAAAGTTGAGCCGAGCCTCGCGCGAATTTTACGAACGAAAATTGTAATGGGAGACTGAAATAGGAGGAAGAAAAGTCGATAAAAGGAACGTTGTTGGCGGAAGAGTCTCGCATCTCCTGGTCCACTCGAGTCGATTCGAACAGTTCTGTTCAATTTTTACTCCCCTCCACTCTCCTTTCTTGTTTGCTTGGATTCAACCATTCGCGAGCAAACTCTCGATCGACATTTCCGTTTGCGAAAAAAATGTTCGTTTCAATGTTAAAAATCTTCCGAGATTCCGTGATTTCCTCGAGAAGAAAATTCCATTCAGAATATTTTGGAGATTTTGCAGATATATCGTGCCATGATATAAAAAATATTATTAAATTATGAATTATATTTATTTCATTTTTGACCAATATACCACGCGAAGGTATAAATGAATTAAATATATTTGCATAATATCATCCTAAGATACGAATTAACTTTTGAACGCACATTAGTCAGACTCTCTGGTTGAAAATAATTTCCTAAAACACAATCATACTCTTTCCAACAAAATTCGCACTCTCAAATATCAATACCGCATCCCCACCGCGCGACTCAAGGCAATATAATTGCCCGTTACCGAAAAAATCTAGTTTCGCCTGGCAACTGCAACCCGCGTCACATCTCTCGAGAAATCGCGAGAGGGAGCGAGACGATGAAACGCAAAGGGAAGGAGAGAAGAGTGGCGGAGTGGGGAGAATGCTGAAATATCGTCGACTAATCAAAAATTTAATTAATAGACCGCGGGAGCCGGCTATTACCGATATTTTCTCGACTCGCTACCCCCCACCACTGTTACAAGCGTAGCTTCTATCCCCACCATTGGTCGAACTGATCGATGCCGTGGTGTTGGAGGCTGGCTGGGGCCAGTGACGTAATCAACAACCTCTAGCCCCCTGGTTTGACGTCACCGATGCCCTGAAATGCGCGTGGCCAGGTGCGTATCAGGGAATCTCTGTAGCCGTTCCTCCGTCGCTCTGTTTCGACCACTTAACTCCCGACCCCTGAGACTCGCGCTTTTTCCCCCTTTCTTTCATCCTTTCTTTTTTCAATCGTCAGCCCTGCTCGCCTCGATCTCGCTCGTTCTGTGACGCGCGACCGGCCGGCGTATATATACCGACCGTCCAGAAAAGTGGAACGTGTCACGGCACGCTAATGCGAATGAGTTAAAACTAGCCAGCCATTAGGGGGTGTTAAGGTGATTATTCGGGCTGTTTTGATAGATGCGAGGAGCTTAAGTAGGTTGGTTTAGGAATTAGAAGCAGGTGGATTTTGGTTGCAGTGTAAATACTGTAAATACGCTTCATGAATTTCTGGTGGGTTAAAGCCAGATAGGCATCAGTGGCTGTTTGTGGCTGGGATGATAGCGGAAATCTCCGGATAGACGTGGAAAATTTGGTTAAGAGGTTTAGGTATTTGAATGGGGAGAACTTTGGTTGCCACTAGCTTCTGATAACAGTAGTTTGGCTGCTGAAATAATTCTTAGGATCTGCTGAGTAGATGTGGAAAAATTGCTTAAGGGAGTTGGGAGTTGAAAGTGGATTTTAATCAATTTGGTCAACGAGCAGTTTAGTAGGGAGTTAATGTAAGGAGCTTCGGTAGGTGGCGCGATATTACCTTGTGTTTGCTAAGCTGACGTGTTGCTTCGATAATAAAGTGGATTAAGGTTGTTTTGATATTGATGCTGTTTGTTATGTGCAGATCGTTTATTGAATGTTGATTTTGGGATTTTTATTAGACTATCGTCATGAAGTCTTTATTCTGTGTTAACACCGTTTTCTTCAATCTATATGGATTACCATCTATAATGCTACTGTTTGTCTTGTATAATAATATTGACGATGGTCAACAGTCGTTAATCTAGGAATTTTTTCAGCCCTGACAGAAGCTGTTTGTTTTGCTTGATCTACTATTAAACTTATTAACTTAAAGAGTTCTCTGTTAATATTATTTCAATGTTTGATAATATTATCTTTCTTCAATCATTACAAATTATTACAAAGAAAGGTTTTTAAATGCTCAAGCGGTACATCTCACTGTAGAAACCTTCTTTATCAACACTTCTCCGTTTCCTACTTTATCTTCATAGTAATATTCAAAATCATTCTTTATCGAAAGAGTGCTTGATTTACGATGTTCTTTTTATGAACGTTTCCTTTGCAACTTATTTTAAAACATCTTCATTTTACTGTCTTACTGAATCTTCGTTCATTGATCAAACCATTTAAGTATTCTTATTACAGGAAGACATTAGGACAGCAAAATTTCTTGTAACAGTTTCTCAAACTATTTATGAAGTATTATTATTTGTATTTTGCTAGTAAAGAAGTTTCTTCCTTCTTATCTTGGTACAGACACCTTATTTATAAGCGAGTTAAAGAAAAACGTGTTCGTCTCGAAGGCAAAACTTTTGATTTATCGTTTCGCGTGCAGACGAAATGTAGGTCGCGCTGCCTCATTCGCTTCCTCCCCATCACTATGGGGCATCATTGTATTCTTCATTCGATAACACGCGGTTCTCTTTAGAAATTGCACGTCAAGTTCATAGTAGCTTCTTTTCTCCTAACGAAAGCAGATAATCGGGTTTAGAAAGAAGAAAATGTTTTATTTATTAATATCGATAAGAACTAAGCTAAGCAATAAGCTGCTTTTGCATGCAAATTCTTATATAATAGAGAATTTCTGCAATAATGAATTTCAATAGACATTAAATTTCCTCGCAATATATTTGTCCATTTTCCAATTGAAAAATATTTCGCTCTATAATAAAATGATTATTTTTAACAAAAATCATGCTAAATGCATATTTATCCCATTCCGCTCACCAAAGATTCCACGAGAAATACCGTTAAGGAAGGGAACGATCTCGCCAATCGTTAACAACTATTGATTTGCCCATTAAATGACACCAATTTATCTACTGTATCACGCGGAACGCTCCAAATTACTAGTACAATGAAAAATGGAAGACACGGTTAGCTGTTGTGACGTTGATCGTGTGACACAATTTCCTTTCATTAAAATATTATTATTCAAACGCTGCTTCAACACGCTCCACGTATATAATGCGTGTCTAATGCATGTAGGCAATGTACATGTACACTATTATACTATTCAAAAATTAAATTTATTTCCTATTATAATTTTAATTAATTGTTACAATTGTTTCGACTATTTAATATTTATTTCAAATTAAAGTGATATTACTTTCAAGTGTTGAAGACGATTATAATATCAATTTATCAATTTAGCTACGAATGCTCATACTAATCTTTTCCAATAAGAAAATCTATTTTTTAGTAATATTCTTTCATATATATCGTATAGACATACGTATTTAAGTCTAACTGAGCTTTTGAACGGTAGCTTATGTGTATACGTACACATGTAGAATAAGGCGCCAGTGATAAGCGTGTACGATGACGTGCAATGAAATAGTAACACGACGATTATTCCTGATGTATAGCTTGTGTAATGAACGTAACATTTCGTACGAATAAATCGTCCCTCCGCTTATTTATGTCCACGCATGAATATTTCATAAAAAGGGACCTTTTGTTGGAAATACTCACAATCCGCGACCTCTAACGTTTTTCGAAGTGACACATTGCGTTGCTTGATGCTTGCTGCATTGCTCGCATGACTTTCTACTATTACTTCGTCCCTTTGGTCGCTAGAATAGTCATTCCAGTTATTTCGATGTATTCAAAAATTAGCAGAAATTATTATCTCAATTATAGAATTTAATCGGTATTTAAGACTCTCGATTCATGTTTTATGACTTGTATGATCACCAGCGGACGATGTGTTTACTTGTTGCATGCAATATATTGTACACGTGATATAAATTTAACAGTGCAATAGGTAATAAGACAATTTGTTAATTACTTAGCATGGATCTGTTTGATCTATGTTAAATTTTCTGTTTTACCCTATTATCGCCCTTATCTCGGAAATCTTCTTTCCCTGTTTTATCGATATTGTCGATAAATATGAAATTCGATTCGAATTTTTGCCAACGTTCGTATAGCCACTATTGCGCTGTTATGACTCATTAATGTTTCTTCATGAAAAGAGGTATTAATCATGTGATTCATTCTTTGTTTCAGGTAAGTCGTTATTATGTTTGCATTAAGTACCGGCGCAGTTCCTTCCACGTGGTCATTTCGAGTTTACGTAAGCAGCGGTAATGGTGAGGACAAATGTTCAGTGTCAGTTATTTGAGACTAGATGCCACTATGGATCTCTTACCGATTTAAAGAAGGAAACTTTCGAATTTCTATATTTCCAAATCACCAAAATTTTCCAAATTTCTCCAACCTCCAAACATCGACATTTTCAGTTTTTCAAATTTCTGTCCAGATAGTATACTATGTTTCTCACGTCTCCGATTTGAACAGACTAGAAGAGAAGGAAAACGTAGAATTCGTTTTCCTCGAGTAATACGAACTGAACAAGCGCTCGTACGCCAAACTATGTTTGCCAAACTATCGTCGACCACGATCAAATCTGATTTGCACACACACGAGATATCGTGTGACTGGTTACGAAAAAAGAATCGGTTTTGTGCAACACGCGGCGAACCAACTACCTTGGCTCGTTGATTGGCGTACGAAAAACTGCGCTCTTTACTCGGGAAAATGTAATTAAAAATGTTCCTTGTTTCGGACACCAATTCACGGCCTGCTTTTATTAAATATTCGAATAGAATGTATTTCTATTGAAAGATTATTTGACATACGATATCGTTAAAACGGACTTCTCTGGTATAACTGTTTATACATAATTATGAAAAATGGAATAGTAAAATGCAAATTAAATATAAATGGTAGAATGGAAATAATTGAAAGAAGAGAAACAGAAGTATTTTTTAAATTCTTGATTCTTTTATTCTGTCGTGACACGAAACGTAAAAATACAATTTTACGGAGAAATTTGTATCATTGGCGTGTTCTAAAGATATTTAAAAATCGATAGGTGGCCATGAATAGATAATCGACGACGTTAATGGTAGGAAGATGTTTAACTATGATAATTTCAATTTAATATGTATAAAAATATACATCGTATTTTGTTTCAATTCTGGAATTTATCAAAATCTTATCGAGACGAAATTCTATTAATTGTATATAAACATCGTTAATTATTAACACTTGATAATAATTATGACAACTGAAAATAGTAAAACAATAAGCTTACATATAAAGGTAAATAAATATAAGAAGAAAAGTAATATTAGAAAATTAGAAACGAATCTTTGGAAAGACCAGGGCGCTTCGATCGGCAGTTACGGGCCTGGTACCTCGCATTTAAAGCGCGCGAAGATATCGCAAGACAATCGATTTCTTTCCTTCTCACTCTCGCTGACAAATTCTCGACAGTTTCGCTCGGAGCCACCTCTTAGTTTGTCCTCGTCCTCGCGTCGACAGTGCCTCGTAACTCGTAAGTCATAACGCAGATTGATCTACTTTCGTTTCGAAATCGAACGACCGACAATTATGATCATCCAAACGTGAACACGCATCTTCTTGCCAAAGTTTATCTCGCTTGCGATCAGCGTTTTCCTCGTGCATATTCAGAGTGCAACAGTTATCGCGCGAATATAAAATGACTATCATGTTTCGGTAACTTTTTTGAGAATTATGTTCGCGGAAGTTTTATATTATCTGAAATTATCGTTTCATTTGAGGTGGAATAGTAGATTCTACGAGTGGAGTGAGTGCAGTGAAATAAAAATATCTCGAACGATGACAGTAGTGTTGTGACGAATGACTGTGGTGAATAATTGCTTTTCGAGGAGACTTTATGAATATGTTGGAAGTTATGGTTGAAATGAATAATCGAGGTAACAGAAATATCGAATTTCTCAATTGAGTGGAAAATTTGGAACCTAACCTTCATCTTATTGTCAGATTCGAAAGAGAGGAATGGCTACTTGCCATTACTAGAAATTTTTGTGGTTATGAACGAGGTTAGTTTGCTAAAATATTAAAAATAATGGCGAAGGCGGTAAATCTTAGAATTAGTTGATGAATTTAATCTTCACTTTAGATTAGAAAAAAAGGCGAAGATTAATATTTGCAGAACTTTGTAGTTATAAAACCAACCAAAAAGATAATAATAAGAATAGTCGTAAGAAATGTTGTAAAAATAACAAAAATATGATAATTATAATCGTAGTACGTCCAAATTTTCCATTCTTACTGAATATTTGCGATCCTTCGAATACTTCGATTCGATGCAGAATTTTTAAAAATTAAAGGGTCGTTAAATTAATGGGTTATTAGCAAAGTACACGGTATAGAGCACGTGGGTATAAGATTGATTGGCTTTTTGAATATTATTACCCTAACGTTGTTAATTTGTAAGAAACTTTGTTTTACTATTATACGTAATTCGACTTAAATTTTCATTGAAGAAGAAATTAATAATAAACCCAATGCAAATTATATTTATCTCTATATAAATATTTGATTTCCAGTTTTTATCAGAACATAATTATAACGCACGTAAAGTTTTTATTGGCATCGTTACTTATTATTTATTATTAACATAATGGACAAACGGAGACAATTTAATATCGTCGTAAATGTTTATATCCCTTCGTTATAATAATAACGCATTTTGTTAATAACCCTCGTGACCATTTTACCAAACGATCCACGTAACATCAAATTAATTCGAGATATCCGAGTATTAGTGAAAATGATCGTTAAACCTTCACGAAACTTGCCATTAATATTATCGAGATAAAATAAACGAAAGAGGATATAGAAACAGAAAGTCTTATTAGAAATTGAGAAATACCGAGGAACATTTAATTGAACGTATCGTAATGACGATATTCAAAATTCTCCAAATTTTACAACACGATGCAAGGGACAATATAATGCTCAAAAATATGAAAAATAACTAGAAAGATTTGATAGATTAGAAAATAATTGTATGATACTTGTTACGTTACAGAATAATTGAATAATATTCGATACTTTGGGAAATAATTAAACGATATTTATTAGATTAAACGAACCTTCCTTTAGCCACGTGTTCATAAAAACATAAATTTGCATAAATCTCCATAGTTCAGTTATTAATTAATTCGCTCAAAACTACACACACACACACACACACACACACAAAACAATAAGGAAACCAATTTCGATTCAAAGCACGTCATCGTACTTTTTAATCAACAATTTCCACGATAGCGTAAGAGATGGAAAGAAAGACTGAAAAGTTGCAACGATCGATTGCTGCAAAGTAGAACGGTCGTCGGTGGAATCGTAGAAAGTCGAGAGCAGAAAGATAAGCTTGGTTTCCGGCGTCGAGGCGTGCAACAAGAGGCGCGTGTGCTTGCGCCGGAGGTTGCGTCGCGGCGCCTAGCGTCGCGTGATCATGAACGCGTGTCGTATGCGCTTAGTTCGCCTCGATTCACGTGTTGGTGCGGTCGTGAAACGTGTTCTCGCCATTTCCGTTCTCTACCCATTCCAATTGTTCACTCGCGCGCTGTCCTTTGTCTATTGACACACAAGTTGCAATTCTCTTAACTGTAAATTTTACTTCTCCAAATTTTCGTGTCCTTTACAATTTTTAAATAAGGATTCGACTGATCTTCGCTTTTACCAGGTTTCCCTCTCAACGTACCGTTTCATTTAATTGTTTATACATGTTGTCGATATTTTTCAGATTCTCTTTTGGATCTTCCAAATCGATTTTGGTTATTTTTCGAAGATTTTGGAAACGCAATTGACTGTTTCTCTTAGATTGCGCATATTTTCGAAATTCATTTTCAATTCACTTTAATTGTTTTCCTTTTATTCTCGTCTTAAAGTGGAAATCCTTCTTCTCTAAGAGCTGTGAATATTTTCAAAATTCTTTCATCGCTTTGTTTCTGTATGGGTTTTCTAAACTAAATTTTCAGTTCTTTGCCCACATACATTTTCTGACGTTGGATTCTTCTTTTAATAATTTACATGTAACAATCTGGACCTTTGAAACTTTTTATTTTATTTCAACTATATTAATTCTATATTAATTAAAATTGTCTTATCGCTAAATTGAAACGTGCGAAAAAGAGGCAGATCTTGTGAATATCCTCGCCAATTAATTAATAAGAAGATATTATAAATTAATAACTTAAAAATCTTCAATAACTAATCAGTAAGATTTAAAAAGTGATAGATAGACAATATGATATGAAAATGTGTATTCAGACAGTTATGTGAGTCGAATATCGAGTTTCTGTTCAATTAGTGAAACAAGTATACATTGCGTAACGTGATGATGACCAGTCGTCGTAAACGAGATTGTAACAAAAAATTCTTTGTGCTCTGACGTAATACTGACGTTTACTTTCGCTCTGCTAGTTTATTACCATACACTAAGACTCGTTAGAATCGATTTCATTGTTCTCTTCTACAAATATATTCGTTGGTTCGTTTCTTCCGATTATAATAAATATGATTCATTTTTCATTCTGACTAGACAGATATGGAAAATAGTTAATGCGCTATTGTCGGAGAATTAAAATTCACGTCTAGCGCAGTAATGAAATTTTAATGCGATAATTAACGATTTTCTCAACGCTGATATCTCACGTGGCTCGGAAAGTTTTTTTTCTCCGCTGTGCATTACTGTTAGAACAATTGCAAACAAAAAGGATACGTTACTGCGCATTATTCTTTCAAATATTTTTTTGTTGCGTACAACAGAATAAGTAAAAAATTCCTGACCAATAAAAATGGAATTTTCTAGGAAAATTTCCACCGCGATTTTAAACACGCCACGTCACTTCACAAAGGCGAGCAAATTAAAGCGAAGAAACCTTTGGTTAATTTCCGGGTGGAAACAGAAAATATCGGGAATATTTGATTCTTAGAACTTCGTAACTAACCTTCCGATTGTCACTGGACGATAACTTCTCGTACGTGAAATTATCGGAGATCGCATTCGCTAAAAATGATCCAATCGGACCGGTTGCAAATGCAAGGACCGGTTTATATAAAAAATAATACAGAAGGATGAATAACATTTCGACTAGAATTCGAAACGCATGAAATCACTTTGCCAATATAGAAATACCGAAACAACGATTCTGCGATTCATTGTTTCAATGAACAACGATATATCGGGGCTGTGTAAAATAAAATAGAAAAAGAAGGGGAGATTTTTAATTGAGATTCAAAGCGCGTAAAATCGTTCAACGTTGCTAAACTAAAACTAAAAAAAAAAAAAAAAGATTAGAAAAAGGATCTTTTATGTATACTTTAACAAGGCATTTCAGTATTCGTTATTTCAAACAATGGACGAAATTTGAAACGAAAGATATAAATCATGGTATACCAGACATGAAATCATCTTAGTAAACTGAATGAAAATAACAAATTCTTTTGTGTATATTTTCAAAGAAAACAGCAATTATTGAGAACATTCGTCTCTCTCGTTAACGTTTCTATGAAAATGTTCCATGAAACTGGATCGCGAATCGACGAGCCCTCATTTCTGCTCGTAAATTTGCAACCATATAAACAGTCCGCGGCTTGATCGGATGTTTATCAGCCCGACGTTAATTTTGCTTGAGTGTGGTTCACGTGAACGAGAGAGGAAGGTCGTGGCCACGAGCCTGGTCGTTTTATCAAACGCTCGTTAAGTTCATTGAAAATTCAGCCGCTTACACCGTTAGCTACAGAGAGGCGAATCTACGATTGATGACGAAATGACGATTCTTGTTTTACCGAGATCTTGCAATTTTAATTGTATCCTCGTTAGGTATGAAATTATTCTTTCCAACATTTTCGACTCAATTATATTTTTCCAGCTTTATTAAACGAATTATCGTCGCAGTTTGTACCAAATACGAAAAACAAGTCTGCGTTAGTGCGAATAATTTTCCGTTTCAATCGTCTGTGTTCGCTGAGACGGTGTTTAATTTGCAAAAAGTAGAGCAAAATTGAAATATAAAAATTCCAGAATCGTAACAGGGTTAAATCCACACCCTTTCACTGTCTCCTGCAAGTCTCTTAAAAACCTACCATTTTCGTTCTTTTTCCCCATCGTCCCAGTTCTTCTCTTCGTTATCTATCCTTGCAAAGAGATAAAGAGTGAGAGAGAGAGAGAAAAATAGAAAGAGAAAGAGAGCCACTGAAACTAGATCGATCCAGCAACCCCTGAAATCGATAACCCACGCACGATTCCAGTCTTCCACGCTAGACAACCCGTTTTCACCCGGGTACTTGTTGAGCGTGGAATTCCAATTCTCGTAATGGATTCCATCGATCGCCGGGAATATCGAGGAACCCATTGAAAAATCCCTGTCGCAGTTGACCACCGTTTCTCGCTCTCTCCGCGAGAATTTAGAATGAAGGGCTTCATATTCGGGGGTTGCAGTGGGTTGGAAGGTGCACCGACGATGCACTCCAGCTACGCGACTGCCTTTTTAAGCAAATCATAGGGGGAGTTTGCACGGGTCGAAGCGAAATGTGCGAGTTGCTGAAGAAATCGATGGGAAGGGGTATGAATTTTGTATGAGCTCGCAGAGAGGAATGTTAGTTGCGTCTTGTGACATACGACATTTGACGTACTGTAGTGGGTTAGACGAAAAATGCCGTTGGATTTACAGAGATTTTTTTTTTTTTTTTTTGGTTTTCTGGTTTTCTGGTTTGACGATATTTTTAACATTTTAGATATCTCTCGTAGATATTTGTATTTTGTTATTTGCTCTGTTATTTGTATTTACTCTGGTTTAGTTATTTACCTTTGGGATTATTCGTAGTAGCTCGGTGGAAGCGAGAGAATTGGTTCGAACTTATCGGAATAATAGAAAGCTCGTAGAAGGCAACGTATTATTTCTGTTTGATTCTCGATAATAGAACTCGCCGTTCTACACTTGCGTGCAACTGAAAGCCTTCAAAAACGCAAATTTCTATATCTGTGTCTCAGGCGAAAAATCCGGAAAAATTAAAGCCGCGGGCGAGTGCTTCACAAATATTAATACTCTGTCTGAGATATCCAGCGTCGAAAACTCTCCGGCAAAAAGGATGACGTCATGCGATTACGCTTGCACCGGATACTTACGGTCAATATTTAGCGATCGAGTCACGGTTCGTTTAAGCCTAGAACAAAGAATCTTCGCCGAATGCCGAGGCTAATTTAAAAGAACCCGCGGCCCCGTGCACGCGATTTAATCGTCCACGATTGATCGACGACAATTGGACGAAATCTATTGAATTGTCTGGAGAACAAGAATCGAAGAGTTTCATCGTGAATTTACAAGTGGAAGATTGATATCCTCTGTTCTTCAAGATGCTCTGAAAGATTCTCTCGGGATGCGTTTCATTTCTAGGAAAAATTAGAAAATGAGTAGGTTATCGATGCGCTGTCGTGTTTTTGCAAGCTTAACGAAACAAATTGAAATTGAATACTACGCCAAGCACAGTAGACTATTCTTTATTCGAACTAATAGTAGCAAGACAAAACTGTTCGAATAAAGGAATTTTCGGACAGTGGAACGGTCGCTTGTCCGATATGAAATTTCGTTTGGTCAAATAGATACGGATTAAGATGAATGGAGGAATTTTAAAATTTAATTTATATAATTTATAATTAAAAACGAGCCATGAAGATACTACATTCTCGCTCTCTCGTGATGCATGGAATATGCATCTGTCGTTCGATCTTCCCATCAAATCACGTGCAAACAGTTAATAGAGAAAGTTGAGCGTGGCTTTCTCAGATTTGCACCCTTTAATCCTCGGACTACCGACGTGGAGTCCCGTAATGGGTCGTTTTGAATCCACTTGGTATGCTGCTGGTTTTCGTAGCACTTTCGTGTGTGATTCTCTGCATACATAATGCGATATTTCCAATTCTGATAATGGCTTTATTGAAAAACTATATAGGAGTAGAAATCAGTAGCTTTTTATTTATTATTTTTCGATAAATCGTACATACGAATAAATTAAAAACGAAACATAAATGAACAGTATTTATTCTACACAGTTATAATATAACAGATACAATCGCATAGCATGCAAATACATAGATCATGATACAATGTAAATACAATGATTTTTGATTGATCAACGATACATGACGTTGGCAAATATCACATTGGGTCAATATAATCCCGCGATGGTAAAACTGGGTCAGAAAATTGCCCTTACGAATCTCCATTATATTCCAATCGTGAATAAAATTAATACGCGTACTTTTGAATCAAGCAGAACTGCCGCCTATTTGATGTTCTTGCTTAAGCTGATCAATGGCTTTATTAGTTGGCCGCAACTTCTGTCGTTGATACATTTTTATGCCCACTCAAGGTCGCCGAGTTGTGCGCGTTCTTTTCATTCGATTTATTACTTGACAAGAGTATTAGGCAACTTCGATCTTTTTCATCCAGTTTGTATTACAGTGAACATCTTCCATGTACGTTCAAACTTCTTTTGCCACAATTTTCGTACAATTTTCGTGTAACGTAACGCTGCCGTCTTCAGATTCCTATCTTTCTACGCTAGTTTCTCATTTAGAACAATTTATCCGATAAACTACAATAATTTTCTCAACGTAAGTAACAACATAGAGTTACGTTCCTTTTGTACTTTGAACCATCGATGACCGTTTTCCAATGGCGCGAATGCTTGGACTCGAGGAACCACCTTTCCGTTACCATTTTCGTTTGCTGTTTCCATTTGTATAAGATCGTCGTTATTATCGCCTTTATCGCGACGAAACCATTGCATTGCATCAGTATATGTACGGTTTCTCCACTGTTGCCAGCATCTGAGCAATCTACGTGCTTTAGATAACTTTCAATATCACGTTCTTGGTTTCTAATCCGTGCGCGATCCTCGTGGCTTTTCCAACATCGCGTATTTTCGCTAGTTCTGTCGCACTTACGGTATTTTGTTTCGATGGTTAGAACGCTGTTAGTTTCATATCAAATTCTTACTCGGAGACTCATTTACGAGAATTTCAGAATTCACTCGATCGAATGGTGAAAAGAACATACTGTATAAGAACCACGATGGAATATTTGAAACGGGAAAAGGCACCCGTTACTGCGAAATATTATAAAGTAGGCTCTACTGTACCGTACGTTAGGTTTCTCGTGCTTTTTGCAATTTTAAACGTGCTACTAAATGCAGGAAAATTCACAGTCCAGTTGTCAACAGTCGATTAGATCACGTGGTTCCTTTCTTTCGTACGATAAATTATTCCGGCGAAAAAATTGTCGCTAGCTTGGATCCCTTGCCAAAAAGAAACAAAGAAAGGAAGAATGAACTCTTCCATCTATCTTTAACACGTTGACCGGCAGACGAATTTTCCATGGTTTGCCCGAGGCGCCGACGTGAACTTTTCATTGTGCGATGCATATCATGTTGAAATATTATTTGCAGCTAATAAAATGAGTTATAAAATCATGCTGTATGTTCTATATTGCATTAATTTCTTCAAGCCATTATAGTAACAATGCTATTATTAAAAAAAATTATCAGTTTCCAAATTTACTATAATTATGTACTTTTAATATTTGCTGCGTCGCCGGTCACCGGTGGCCCCCACGGCGCTGTAGCCAAATCGAGTGCCGGTCACCGGTAACCCCCATGGCATTCAACGTGTTAAAAATCGTATCCCCAGAAGAACGAAATCAGCGTTCCATGTGCAACGCGTCGTTTGACATTGTAAAAAATATCGAAGCAATGCACGAACACGACTGGAACGTATTATGACAAAATTACGATAGAAATTCGCTACATATGTTGACCCGTAGCTTCTACGATTTGAAGATAAATCTAGAGTTCAATCGTAAAGAACGAACTACAATAGTCTAGAGAAAATGAAAACACGCTTAATTGACACATATGTACAATAATGTACGTACTGGAAAATATCATTGAAAATGTGACATCTGCAATGTGATACTATCAATCACCCACATTGTCTCGCATAGTCGTAGAGCGCTCTATGTACAACGCAGACAGGAAAAAGCATAACGTCGACGATAATCTTAAGTACATACTCACATTGATCTCGTTCCAACAAAAAATTATTCACTGACTAAGTCGTCAATAACCGACTTTAATAAAACGGCTTTAAATAAAATAAACAATAAGAATAATAATCTCGCACCGTTACGAGGAAAGTTTATCAGTATAACAATGTTGCAGAGGCATTCCTCCACCAATTAGAGTCTCGTGAAAATCTTATTTATTTATCTGGATAGTTTACTCGATAGAAAGCAATTTTGACGATTTTGTTTATTTACGTATAGCACTGTGCTGTATCCTACTTATTATTATTATTATTTGTTGTGTGCCGACTAGAAGGGTAGTTTTCCAGAGATGAGAACTAAAATGAGAGAGATCAGTATAACAATGTTGCAGAGACATTCCTCCACCAATTAGAGTCTCGTGAAAATCTTATTTATTTATCTGGATAGTTTACTCGATAGAAAGCGATTTTGACGATTTTGTTTATTTACGTATAGCACTGTGCTGTATCCTATTTATTACTATTATTATTTGTTGTGTGCCGACTAGAAGGGTAGTTCTCCAGAGATGAGAACTAAAATGAGAGAGATCAGTATAACAATGTTGCAGAGACATTCCTCCACCAATTAGAGTCTCGTGAAAATCTTATTTATTTATCTGGATAGTTTACTCGATAGAAAGCAATTTTGACGATTTTGTTTATTTACGTATAGCACTGTGCTGTATCCTACTTATTATTATTATTATTTGTTGTTTGCCGACTAGAAGGGTAGTTTTCCAGAGATGAGAACTAAAATGAGAGAGATCAGTATAACAATGTTGCAGAGGTATTCCTCTACCAATTAGAGTCTCGTGAAAATCTTATTTATTTATCTGGATAGTTTACTCGATAGAAAGCAATTTTGACGATTTTGTTTATTTACGTATAGCACTGTGCTGTATCCTATTTATTACTATTATTATTTGTTGTGTGCCGACTAGAAGGGTAGTTCTCCAGAGATGAGAACTAAAATGAGAGAGATCAGTATAACAATGTTGCAGAGACATTCCTCCACCAATTAGAGTCTCGTGAAAATCTTATTTATTTATCTGGATTGTTTACTCGATAGAAAGCAATTTTGACGATTTTGTTTATTTACGTATAGCACTGTGCTGTATCCTACTTATTATTATTGTTATTTTAATTATTATTATTATTAGTTGTGTGCCGACTAAAAGGGTAGTTTTCCAGAGACGAGAACTAAAAACGAAGCAAAAAGAACGTTTGAACTCGTTTTCATTCTTCTCGTTCGTAAATCCGATTTAATTACGTTCAAAAACAGTTCTCCGTTTCTACCGCGAAAAACGTACTTTTCCCCAGTCGTATCGCGTTCTTCGCAAGGATGCGATTTCTTTCTACATTTCTTGTAATTCGTTTTTGTTTATGAATCGTAACGGTTCACGGATTTAAGAGTCGTGCGCAGTTTCTGGCGGTTTTGTGTTAAATCGCACTTCGCCGTGTAATTACATGCTGTCGGCAACATTTCGACGCGACAGTTTATTGTTAACAGCCGAAGAAATATCCAAATTTAGTAATAGATATAACATAAGAATTAACAACCACCAAAACCCACTAGTTACTCGATTACTTGACACGACGAATCAGATTCGCAAGCTAAAAAGACATTGCCCTTTAGATTTAAGCGTTAGATTCAGCTAGAATCAAACATACGATAATGATTTATTATTCGTGTTATAGTACCACGTTAGAATAATTTACCTATAATTCTCAATGAGAATTGGTCGTAAACTACTCCCAGATAAAAAAAAAAAAAAAATAAAAATTGTTGATAGCAGTGCCGCAACAGTCGCTCTCGTCATACTCCTCAGCGATAACTTCCATACGTTGCAGAGGCTGTCGTTTCTTCACACTGCATCGGCGTCGTCCACACCGTATGAACTCTGTTCTTTTCTTACTTTATCTCTTCTCTCCTCTGTGATCCATTTGCAAACATGCACATTTCGTGGAATTTTATAGATTACTAAAAAAAAAATTAGCTTATTTTTCTGAAAGTAAGAGATTAATCAGGGAGGCGCTATTGTTTGTTTCCTGGATATCGTCGCTCTTTGTGAACATTTTCGAGCTTTCCCAGGCCTACATTTTTTGAAATTTTAGAACTGGAAAAGAGAAAAGAACCCAATTTCGCTGAAAATATACCAGATTGGTAAAAATAGTAAATTAAAAAATATCTGTAAATTAAAGAGACACTATAAATGTCTCGGTTCTTGAACGTCACGTTTCATGGAATTTTGGAATTACCAAAATAGTCCGATATAACGTGCCAGTGACTGTGAGAAAGTGTCTCACTCGAGTGAAATATTTTTCATGCCAAAATAAAATTCGTTGCATATCATTGTGACGTAGATTGATAAAATGTAAAATAAATTAGAAAGTCAACTTCTTCAAGTTTTAGATTTACATCGTTTTCCTAATTATCAGCACATATTTTCCTGAAAATACCAGTTTATTTGGAAGGACTATTTCCTGTTCTATTAACTTCTTCGTGGAGATTTCGATCAGAAAGGGCCAAGAATCGTCCAGGAAGCGTTTCTAAGCGCGTAATCGACTCCGCAGAGGGTGTCTGATGCTTCTTTGTAGGTGTCTTGTTAATAATAGCACGGGAGAAATGTCACCGTCCGTGACATTTCTATTGTGCAGGCCAATATACAGGAATCAGCTTATATCCTACATGAACGCCTCGACTGGTCAAATCGTTCATCCGTCAGATCGAGGTTCATGGTGATTCGTGATCTTACAATAGTTCGATCGAACTTGCACGATCTAATATTTCTAGAATTCGTAAATTTAATCTCTATTGCTATTATCGTTAAATAATAAATTCATAAATTTTTATTTGTTGCATGAAATGTGTTTCGACCGTTTGCGGAGAGACGCGATCGCGGGATAGCACGTCAACGACAGTCGTAAATTCCCGTTACGATTAAATAATCGACGCCACGAACTCATCGATCCCCTTATTTCTGTTACGATAATAGGGGTGGTTCAAATGATTTTACACTGATTTAACAGGTATAAATTAATGTTCATTCAAACAACTTCTTCACTAGACAGATATAATTAAGTTTCGATGGACAGACAAAGTGTGAGGTACGCGACGTACGTTTAGATGATTTTTTTCTTTTTCTTTTTATTTGGTCGTCAATTTACAAGCAATTCTCATTGAGAATTTTAAGCAACTTCATTTGGCATGGTACAGTAACTTGGATTATAATAATTTATATTATGTTTGATTCTAGTTGAATTTAATGCTCCAATCTAAAGGGTATTTTCTTTTTAGTCTGCGTGTCAAGTAGTTGGCTGACTAATGGGTTGTGGTGGTTGTTGACTCTTGTGTTATATCTGCTTTTCAACTTGTATATTTCTTCTTTGACTCTGGGTATCTTCAGGTCGCGGTGGATCGTTTCGTTGGTGACATACCAACGTGCATTTATCAAGGATCTTAGTATTTTTGATTGGAATCGTCGAAGAATTTCTATGTTGGAGTTACTCGTAGTTCCCCATAGTTGGATCCCATAGGCCCAAACAGGACGCTTAGATGATGACGGTTCAAAAATGCATCAAGACTGACTTGCTGTAAAGATGATGCTGCGGAGGAAGCTTGCGATGGGTGGGTCTAATGACACGAAGAAAGCTGATTTATTAAGGACAAGCTTTCGTTGGGAGAGTTAGGGAAGAATTTCGCTGTCAATTGGTTAATTTTCTAGGTTGGTGGGTGAGGAAGGGTGTTAACCACCCCCGAGAGAGAGTTCCTAGTGGGAAGCATCATACGTGCGAAAACTAACTTTCCCGTAGTAAACGATAAACCTTTAGAAAACGATTTAGTAAAGAGACGTTTGTTCGGTCTGAAGGACCTTAGCTAGAAAATTCCTGAGATTTATGGTAGGTTCTTAAGACTATTGAGGGTACGCAGTAAGGACGTGCGGCCATTTGGTTGCCATCTTGCCCGCGGACTACCCTTTAGATTGATGCATTAAATTCAACTAGAATCAAACATAATATAAATTATTGTAATCCAAGTTACTGTACCACGCCAAATGAAGTTACTTAAAATTCTCGATGAGAATTGTCTGTAAATTAACGACCAAATAAAAGAAAAAAAAATCTTGCCCGCGGTGTGTGGCCTGGTCTAGGTAGAGTGTCGGCCGACGTAACAAAATGTACGCGTACACTATCTTACTGATAATTATTATTGGATCATCGTGATGCAAATGTCGTAGTTGCATTCAGTGTGTACAGCTATTGTATTCTATCGCATGACAGCATAATACTATAGCGTAGCGCTATGCTACTCCCAAATTATTGCACGTCGCTCTATATTAATTTATTACACGAGTACTATATTATATTCTCTAGTATTTTTTCTACTGTGTTCTCCGGTGTTATATTTTGCTTCGATGCACTTTATTTTACTGCTTTAGTATTTTATTTTACTACTCCATCCCCTTTCCTACTTTTCTCTACTCTGTTTTCTTTCCACTATCCTACTATCTTGCTATAGAACAAAAGATTACCTTGTCAGTAGTTTCAACGTAGACACAGAGTATATAGGTACATATGAAAGTATATAGGTAGAGAATCGACAACCATAAGCACGTGTCCTTCACGGTTTCCTGCGGTTTTTCAATGAAGAGAATGAAAAACGCGGACACGCGTTTCCTTCGCTGTCGTCAGATATCAAACAATAAATATTGTTCTTGAATCATATCGAACAGTTCTTGTTCTAAATCCGGCGAATAAATGGATCGCGTTATCAGGTTGTCTTTATTTCCTTCGTATCTCTTTTCTCGAACCATTTAGGCCAAAGTAGAATCGAAGCCACGGGATTGTTAAAATTATTTGCCATTTAAAAATTTTTGCTGTTAAAAATTGCTTGCATTTCGATATTTCGATCGAAGCTTTCGAAGCAGCTTTCGAAGAAAGAGTTCAGGAATTAAAATAGATCGAAGATTTGGCTGAAAAAATGATTAAAGTTGAATTTTCTCTATGAATCGCTTCGCATCTCTAATTTAGAGAAAAAAAAGTATACGTAATTTAAATTCATTCTCAGGGTTTTGTAAATTTTAAAATCACTTTGCCTCCCTTTTAACACACGTTACGATACAAATGAAATTTTCATCTAACGCTTGAATTTCACTGGAACGACGATTAAATACATCAGCGATAGATGAAACAATATTACGAGGTGAAATGTAACGCGAAAAAGCACATGGTGAGAGAATGGTTTTTTAATTTCACGAATTTCCTTGAAGCACACTCGACTGGATCGTCCTCCTAATAAAAGTTCATTAAAATCTGCAAATTCCTGTGAGACTGTTCTCTGCCAGACGATTGTATCGTGTTAGTCGATTATTTGGAAAGTATATTTTCCTGGCGTGCACCTTTTCCTCTTAATTGGAGGTACCTTATTCCCGGTTACGTAACAATCAACGTTCTGAATTAATTACGATAATTCGTGCGGCCTTAATGGGAGCTGCGCAAGACTCTGTGAAATGAATTTTATAGAAACACGCAGCGCTCATGTTGCGGATTTTCTGGAAGAAGAATTAGACCGTCATTTATTCTTAAAATCGCGAGGATCGAAGAAATTTTCGACATCATCAAATATGCATTCTTGATAGGAATATTCGATGGAGGAAGAATTTTTGTGTGTTTTCGTGAAACTGCCAGAGATGTTTCAGAGCAAACATTTGTCATGAAGAATCGCACGAAAGGATGTTAACTTTCGGTCCGGAGAGAGGAAATAGCTCGACATGTGTTTGTCGAAGGCAAACGTGAGAGGGAAATCGTGAGTTGTAAAATTCAGTCTTCTATTCCGACGAATTTCACATATAAGGTCGATAATACTATAAAATGCTTAATCTTTAACAATAACGGGGAAGAAATATTTTATCGCTCTGTGTGTCTCTGAATTTATAAATTAATTTTAATAACATCTGTTTACCTCGTCCGACTCGAAGTCGTAGTCAGAGAAATTCGAGAAATGAAATCATCTTTCGTAGATTACAGCAGCGACTTAGAAATAAACACTTTTCTCGTGAGAAATAAGAAAATAAAAATTCATCGTTAAAACAGAGACTAGGAAATTTTCCAAAGATCCTCCACGATATTTCTCAATTTCTATCTTTTGCTAATAAAAATTCCATTTCCGAAGCTTCGATATTCGACGAACCAAAGTTAAAGCAAACGATTCATCCAACGATCCACTTTAACCATAAACAATTTCAATTTCTCGCGACAGAAAACTTGCATCGATGTTGCTGGAACCTCTTGCAAAACTGAATTTCAATTACGAAGAACCCAAAAGCAACTATCCACCCTGGATCGTAGTAATCGATCGTTGACAATCGATCAATACGTCGACGAACTTCGAAAACTCGTTAGCATAAAATTACCAAACTTGCAAGATAAATATCGTGATAATAAAAATATGAAATAAAGCCGCGAGAAATTGCTGAGGGAAAAAAAGAGTGCAGGTGATGGTGAAGATAATGAAATTGAAAAGTGATCGTGAAAGGTGAAATAGAGACGGTGAACGATCGATGTGTTTGATAGACGAGCTTGAACGGGGGCAATGATCGAACACGATGATCGTCTTCTTCTTCTTCGTGTGGATGATGGTCAGGTCGCAGGAACAGGAGGACCCGAAGGAGGAAGACTCGCGAAGAGATTCGACGGTGAAGGATAACCGCGAATGTGACGATTCGAGACGTGATTCGAAAGAACCGGCGATTATTGGCCTTACATCGTATGTTGACAAGCGTAGATATCGTCTTCGACGACATTCGCGTCGATACTACGTCGATCGTAAGAAGAGGTGAGTGGATTTGACGGATGCGCTTGATGATCGCGGAGATGCTGATGAAAAATGATAAAGCGATCAAATATTAATTGAATATTGGAGACATTCGAATAGATGGATCTGGTATTCTGAAAGATTAGAATGTTAGAATTTAGATAGTGAAAAAATATTTTGGATATTAATAAGAGAGGATGAGTCAAAGTTAAATAGTAAAATATTGGAAATATTAGAATAAGTGAATCTAATATTCATTGATACTGTATTATGTAACTAATACTAATATTGTATAATATTATTAATATAAAAGGATTAGAATATTAGAATATAGATAATGAAAAATATTTTAGTTGATAAAAAGAAGACGAGCTAGTTAAATATTGATAGATAAGATGTTTAAAATATCAGAAATTATTTGAAAATGTACAAAGCCTGACAAAAGTATTTAGAGTTAAAAAAGCGTATCTACAACCTTTGCTTAAATCAGGTCAATGCTGCCAGGTAGCAGAAAAGTAGTTTATCTATGTTTATATTAAGTAAGAGAACCGTATAAAGAAACTAGGGATATAACAGTTTGTACAATTTCAGACGACACACGTGAATTCGATATCTATTTGTAAACTACTAAAAATTATATTTTTCAAAACCACCTTTCGACCAGACACGTCTATTTGAATTTTGAAATTATAGAATACGTATTACACAGAATAATAATTTTATTAACAGAGTCCTGCCACTTCATTCTTTAGATCTCATTGTCTAAAGAAAAACCCTGCACATTAACGTGGGATTAAAGTGCAAATATAGGAGGAATTAATTAATCAAAATTAAAATATCGATATTTCTTCCTCTTGTCTCGTGCAGAGCAACAGCTCTCGTCTAGATTCTAATGGACTCGCATCGTGTGGTAGGTAAGCGCCAGCGAGCTTTTGCATCGATTACATTAGCATTAGCATTAGCATTAAGGCCAGTAAGTGGATCGGATTTAATATACTTCGTTGGATATAATCTTAAAGAGTTACTAGGTAGGCCCCGGCTTATTTCCAGTGGACTGCTCGCCTAAAGTTGTGCAAGGATCATCAGGATTATTGCCTCTAGCAGAAATACTACATTTTGATTTTCCTAGTGACACGCGGTTAAGCGGTCTGCCACCTGTGTTCGCTGATTGGTTCACTGTCTTCTTCTCTTCTTTTTCTCGTGATTACACAACTTTTAATTATACAAAGTTCTGGTTGTGCAACTTCTGATTGCACGAGATTCTGATTACACAATTGCTGATTGTACAAATTTCTTTCCTATTACTGAGCACAATGCGTTCAATTATTTCCGATGCAACGACAAATACGTAAAATAAACGAGATACGTGAAATATTCTCTTGGACGTAACTTATGGCTAGACTACTCGATATCGGAATTATTGAATTATTGGAATATTGGAGTAAACTATAGTCGAAATTCTTATAGTCATCTATAACCGGACGGTAGTAGCAAACTGGGAAAAATTGTATCGTTCGAAGAAACGAGAAATTAAAGATCCATTTGATCGATCAATCACCGTGAAACAATAATAAGAGAATTCAAAATGAGGATTTGAAGGAAGAGGCAGCAGTTGACGCTATATTGGAACGTAGTGGCCTTGAGGAAGACTTCTCACGTGAATTCTTCGTCTGTTTTACGTTCTGTTCGACGAGTTTTTCCACGGGTTTCGCCAGTGCAGGAACGAGTTCTTGACACAAATCTGGCGACCCTGAAGAGCGTGTAGGTGATAAACACCCTTAACAACCGCACGGCACGCCAGCCCCTCTCGTGATCGATAACGAGCTTTCACCCCGACCTTTTCAACTTCTCGCGATTTCTGATCGGTTTTTAACGCATAACTGGCAGGGTGGATTTCACGGAGTTTTAAGAATTTTCAATTTTTTTAATACTTTGGAAAGTACGCAGCGCGACGTTCTGTAAGGCTCACAAATACAAAAAAAAAAAAAAACAACAACAGAAAATGAGTGCAAATTAATATAAAACTATGGAATTTCAAACTGAAATGAAGACGAAATTTTGTAAAGGCTGAGGGGAACGAAGAAAAGACGAAGGTTTATGGAATATAAATGAGAATAGAGTAGATTTATTTATTACTTTGTAATTATTGCTGCGATTGGTAGATTGAAATAAAAATCGCTAAACGAAGAATTAGAATTAGAATTGGAAGGAGAAGTTTTGTGAAAATTGGAGAAAAGTATAAAAATTTGCGATACTCGGATCAACATATTATATATTTGTTTAGTATTTTGCAATTACTCCAACTATTTGATGACGATTATTTTAAACATTATTTCGACGACAATTATTTTGAATATTATTTTGGTGACAACCAGTTTGAACATTAGTCTAGTGGCAATTATTTTGAACATTATTTTGATGACAAGTTAAGTTTGAATAATAGTTCGAATGTTATTTCGAACGATATTTTAATATTCCAAAGTTACGGTGTTTCTTCGAATTTAAGACTCGAAGAAGGAGAAATGCAAGTCGCTGGTGGGAAAATAGATTCAAAATTGATGGATGGGTAATTTCACGGAGGGAAAGGGCCCACAGCCTAGATTCAAGCTGAATGGTCGTAGGTGTGGCACGTCCACTGTCAATATAATTTTCCATTAAGCGAGCTGAATGGAAAGCTCGATTATGCCTGTAAAATTAGGTCGGCAATGACTATAGGGAGGATTTATTACGATCCATGTGGTCCTGTATCTCGTGTAAAATTAAACAAACGACATCTCAGGCAATATGAACGAAGAGAATTAATATTATCGTGCCAAGAATAGAATTATTAAAATATTTCATATATAAATATATATACCTACATATTATTATGTAATAATTATAGTATCTAATATTTTTGTTATAGTTGTACCTCTACTAATTTAAAATACATGAAAACTCAGATATATGTCTGGTTATTCATGCTTTTCCATTAATTATTATGATAATTTATTATGAATTATTTTATTTTAATTTATCGTAACTTGTATTTGTATTTTACATGATAAAAGCCATTAAAAATTGACTAAGTGGTTCAAGGCGAGAATAAGATCGACAATACTGATTTTATCTCGATGTGGAGGCGAGAAGTTTCATATTTTTCTTTAGATCTAGCTTCTATCATGGCGATATTATCGCACTTCCGCGTCGAGATTATGGTTCAAAAGAGTGTAGGTACCTCGTTACGAGACTCTGTTGTAAATAGAACATTCAATCCGACGAATTATCAGGATTGTAAAATGTAGATCTGTTTTAGTGTGAGGCAAATAGGAGATAGGAACAATTACGACGTTCTTATTGCCACTGAAAATTCACTAGGATTTAATCACAGTTATCAAGCTGTTAAGTTGATAACTTATCCTAGAGGAATTAGAGCGCGTTCACATTTTAATTCCATGCAGTTATTTCTGGTTAATCCATGTTTACAAATATTACGCAAAAGAATCAAGTGATTAATAATACACGTAATGAGATATATTACTAATAAATATAACAAAAGCAAACTTAACGAGTCTACAATGATTATTTCTATACAGCGTGATCGAAACTTGTGATTAAAACAATTGAAAATGGATGGAAAAATGTAAAGAAGTACGTAATTGCTATCGCGACAAAAACGAAATATTTTTTCCTACAGAATTCATGAATTACAATTATAATATAACAAAGTGGAAAAATGTAATAATTATTTTATTAGCGAAACAAAATATTGAAACGTTGGCTGGTACTGTATCACGAATTTCAATAAATATACTTTGAGCAAGATTACCAGTCTTGTATAATCGTAACAACGTCTCTAAATTATTCACCAGCATAGCTTTCAATTAAACATCACCTCCAGCAATTCCTTCTACTTACAGAACGTATCGCTAGACGATACATGTTTACGGACCCTCGTAAAATTTTACTACTGAGATGTTTGAAGCCTTAAAATCATAACAGGATATTGCATGGAAGTATAAAATCTCCAAACAGTATGGTCGCCAGCCTGCAATCTATAGCACATGTATATAAATAAAGTTACTAAGCCAGCTGAAAACTCTATTTAGAGGAACGTGTTCAACTTTACCAGGCAAAATCTGTACACGAGACACAACAGACGATGAGTCGGGCACCATGTTCCCAGCTACATAAACCCTATAACGCAAAGTTTCAACCTGGCAAATCTTCTAAAATCCCGACTGATTCGATACATGTATTGCAGGTTTACAGAGCAAGTATAGCTGTGATAAACACGAAAGTTGGGATTTACGATCGCCATAACGTCTCGTTATTTTTGGTAGTTATGCGTGTCCGCTTGTAACCGCTGTCGCTATCGATTTTTCGTCGACGGTAGCGCTGGGAACGTCACAGCTTTCGCGATTTCCTCCACCTGCACTTTTTCTTTACTCTTTTTTTTTTTTTACTACGGTTTCTTTGGATTAAACGACCTGCAAAATTTTATGTTCTTTCTTGCTGGAAATAACCTCCATTCCCTCGCCTTTCGAACGTATGATTACAAATGGGTTATTTTAAACGCAATATCTTGGCTTCGTTTTTTGCCATACTGAAAATTGGAATTTTTTTTTAAGCAAATTTGCCGTTGTAATAAAATTAACGAGGTGAGCGAGGTGTACGATTTTCATTCGGTAGAAAATTGATCTTCTTCTCTCTTTGGCGGAGTTGCGTATTGGGAAATATTTGGTGTTTGGGCAATTTTTCAGTCTCCCAGACAAAAGAAGAATCTTCGTTCGTTCGAATGTCAGCTTTTCTAATACAGCATCGAATATCGGGAAACCTGGACTTTTTGGAAGTTTTTTCATCGTATGGGTAGAATGGTATTGAAAAGAAAGAAACTTTTAGGCGTTTCGGGACGAAATAAGAATTTTTATTAGGTATAAAGTCAACTTTTCTAACATAGAACATTGGATATGAAACTTGAAATTTTGAAGGGGCAATCTTTCAAGTTTGTCAGATTAATTTTGAAAATCCAACAACGTAGCAAACTGAGGCGAAAACAATCAATTTTTTAAATTTACCGGTGTTTAACTTTATTACAAAAATAATTCACCAATATTTAGCCTATTGTATTCTACAGCTAAAATTATTTTCCAATATTTAAAAATATTCTCCATCTTTTATCCATTTTATACGAAAAAAAAGATCCTAAAACTAAGTGATCCGTTAAAACTGATCTTTACGACTACCTAAAAAATTCTACTTCCGCAAGAAAATTTCAATAAAAAAGGAATTAAAAGTTACAGGTAAAAAGAATTGAAAGATATTAAATCATATTAAAAGATTCGGAAACTTCCGCGTTAAAAATTATTCATCCTCGTTAGAGATTGTTATTCCACGAAAAATAATAAAATAAAAATAAAATAATAAAATAATAAAAATAATAAATTTCGTTCTCCGCGGACATTAATAAACTTTTCGAGATGATCTACTGCTATACGTATATACTATAAGAAGGAAAAGCAAGGTGTAGAGTTTCATAGTAACAGGAAGTTCGTGTTTCCTGGAGCTTAGAAAACGATTTTTTTCCTCGGTCGGATAACAGCTATGAGACGGTTCTCATAATTCTTGTGTTATTAACTAATAAAAGGTCTGCGACAGCACGGCACACGAGGTTGTGTAATGAATTTCATAATTCCGGCACAAGGATTTTCCACGGCGCGCAATTAGACGAGCGTGACACGTTCATTTCCCTGGCGATTGGCTCCTTGCCTCTTCTTTCCAAGATTTCTTCGAATCGTAACTGTCGTCTGTGTGTCTGGTTTCAATGAGCCTCGAAACTACAGACTGCATCATTGTTCTCCGGTGACGTCAATTGGAACGTGAAACGTTTTCTTGTAATATTACTCGATCCTTAAGACAAGCTTAGATGTGTGGAAAAATGAAGAGATGTACAATATTTAAGGAAACAAAGATTTTTAGATACTTTTTTACTTTAGTTTATTAGCATTTTATTATGTAGAACATAGTGGTATTTTTATGTTTTATTATATGGAATTTCGGTTTAGTAACGAGGGTAATTTGGGGCAAATATAAATTTTAATTTTTGGTTTAGCGTTATGGGTTATCGTTATAAGCTACAGTTTCAGATTATAGTTATAGCTTGGTTATAGTCTGCTATATAGAATTTTGGTTTAGTAATTACAGTAATTTTAGATCTAGGTTACAGTAATATTATTACATTCTGTTATATAAAATCTACACTTTGATTTTGCATACAATGTAGCTAACAGAAATAACTTGTTCTTATATTAAAGATCGTGTTTGTTTAAAATTTGAAGAAACTTAACGGTTGAAATTTGCGTATGAAAATTGAGGAATGGAAGATCGAGATTGAGTGAAATCGTTGAGAAGCAATTCCCTAAACTTTTGCTTAGGAAAAACAGAAACAGTAGAAAATAAAATCTCAGGTTGTTTCTTACAAAGGGAAAAATACTTTTCAATTCTACTTCTATTTTATTTTTTTTAAATAAAATAAACCAACATTTATCAAAGAAGGAACAATAAAATTTCCTTGAACTCGTAACACACGAAAAAAGTCTAATTGGACAGAAAACTAATGAAAACTAGTTTCACAAAGGGAAATAAGAATCGTTAGCCGAGAAGATGTAGAACTCTGATTCTACTTTTCGCGAACAATGATGAATGAAGCGGACCGTGGACCGTTGTGAGATCTCTATTCAAGGGAATTGCCACCAATCTTCATTGATGCATTTAAGTTTATGGCTCGTGCCAATTCGTGTCAACTGGTCTGACAACGCGTGGGACGTAAATTACACCTTGTCACTTCTTACAGGAAATTCTTTCGACGTCGATGCCACGAATCTTTTTGCTACGAATTTTCGTTGCTCGAGGGAAGCTTCGCTTTTTGGTTTATCAGAGATAGCTTCGCGATCGTTCGAACAAACATGCTCCTCGATATCGTAACAATAAAGCTGATTTATTGCCTGGATTCTTCTCTTTCATGGTGTCGCTTCTATCCACTTTTTTCTATTACGAATTGTTTCGCCAACGAGTAATTCATCTCTCCGATTGGTACATCGTGGAAAACTCGTGACATGGTTCTTCCCAAAAATTTCTCTCTTCCGTCTGAGAATATTATTCTCTATAAATTTGAAATTTGTATTATTAACAGGAATTTTGATTGTCAGCTTTGATAATATAATTTTTCTTTATTAATATATCAAAAGGAAATTTTAAATCGCATGCTTGTCGTTTTATTAACACGTTGAATGCCGTGGGGGTCACTGGTGACCGGCACTCGACTTGGCCGTGGCGCCGTGGGGGTCACCAGTGTCCGGCGCACCAAGATTAGTAGAAATACATAATTTGAACAAAGGTCAATAGTTATAAACTTTTTATTATTACCATCGTTACTACAGTGGTGTGACGAAATCAATGCAGTGTAAAACATAGAAAAATAGCTTTATTTATACGTGAAATATGAATCTATTATATGCGCCTCCCACCAGTGGCTGTCGAACATGGGAAAAACCTGCTTTTTCCGTGTCTTACCTTAACGAACAATAACCCTAAGGAACGTTTCGACTTGAAAGATGTTTGATAGTAATTAAGAGCCTTGACAGTAAAGTAAAAAATGCTAAATCTTATTATAAATTAGGATTATTGCGGGTCCGAATAAGTATGACCGAGGGATAGATTATGGTTTATGACGGTGGGTCCTGGGACGTAACAACATAGAACAATTATTTAGCAACGCGAAGAAACAATATGAGATAATTGATAAGCGAAAAAAAATAAGTGAATTGAGCGAAATTGCACTATAGCGCCATGGGGGTCACCAGTGATCTCAGTGAGATAAATTCATTATCATTCAATTCATACATATTATATGTATCGCATAATAAAAAATTCACCGTGGCGCCACGGCCAAACTTTGTAAAACTGGCGTGGCATTCAACCTGTTAATTTCATTGATTTATCTACTGTAACAATCGGATTTAATTAACTTTCGCGTCGCTTGTATTTTTAGCTCAGCTAGAATTTGTATTCCTATTTTGGAGAATTATTTATCATACGTTCAATATCAGCAAATTTTAAGTCATATCTTTGTTGTATAGATATTATACCTATCTTTACTCATCGAAAGCTATACATTGCAAATTTTCCACAACTTCCATATCTTCCTCAAGCATCTGATAATTTCTGCACATAATAATCTAAGAAATTCTTATTTCCGCAAATTTTCCACACTCGGAGTATTAGTTCTCGAAAAATGTCTTGCAGCTCTCTGCTTCAGAATCCTCGGAGGAGCTTAAAAGTAAGCGTTTCATGCAATCCCCCCGTCTCCTTAAACTTTCTCCCATTCCTTTGTTTTGCCCATAAACTTCCTGTATTCTCGACAGGATCCTCGATCCACTTATTTCGAAACGATTCCAGTCATTAGTCCTGCTTTTATTCCGCTTCTCGCTTCGAAAGTACAAACTTGCAAGTTGGTTCATTTGTAGGACGCCGTGAAACGACTAAACGAATGGTCGCCCATAAGAAACTCACCCCATAAGAGTGTCTCTTCGCGGGACAACCGAGCCTCTGCTGTTGTGTTTCACGTCCGGTTCTCGGGTTTACAGCAAATGAAACGCGAAAAAGTTGCTCGTTAAGCCGGGCTCGTTCTGAGAATATCCGTTTGAATTAAATGGACGCGCGACGTCGCGAACAATTTTCATTTTACGTGGAAGTAGGACCATCGTACGAAAATTTAGCTTCTCTAATTGTGACGCTCTATCAGAAATATAAAAAATTGCTTTTCGACGTTCAAATGATTATCCGATACCTATGCGTTCGTGTAAGTTGCAATTAATTTGTTACCGTGGAATATCGAAGAGCCAGATCCGTCACAGAGTTGCTCTCATCGAAGAATTTGCCTGCATTCTCCAACCAATTTATCAATACGATGAATTTGCCATCGTATCTTTCTGTGTTCGTTTATTTAAAACACTGCAGGTTACGTGGATGAAATTTCAAAATCGTGCCTTGTTTCCCGAATTTCCTAAGCGTAATACGTTTTTCTCGAGCGAATGTCCAATTTGCTTCGTCCTTGGTGAAATTTAAAATAAACGCAGAACATATCGGAAGATAAAATCGTAAAAGTGTCAACAGAAATTAGAATCACCAAACGATGTCACATTTTACGATACAATTTGCTCTATTCGTCGAAGTACGTAGCTTGGAGCATACAAGTTCGAGAAGCAACCGAAGTACGAAAATAAAATAATAACGCTAATAGCATCGATCGTGTGATTCGATGGCAAACAATTTGTTTTTAGGATCAATATTTAAAACGTGACTTTATTAACAGTACCAACATAGGACGTAGGAGGAAAACGCACGTAAAGTGCGGTAAAACGGACTCCGCTAAAAACAAGATAAATAACGGAGACACATGATTGTATATGAAAAAGTAGGAAATTAAGTTTCCTATGGAAATGAAATTTGCTAGCAAGTGAAACATGTAAAAGCGTCGCATCGAATTTAATGTAAACAAACGATGGACAAGTAAACTGGATATCGAGCAAATAAAGCGATTTAAATTCGTCGCGTGAAAAAATGTGTATCATTTGCATTTAAACAACTCGCTTATCTATTGTTTATCGTCACGATAGTGTTTAAATCTAATCGACAAACTAGATTCTTATCGCTGTTACATGCATGATTAGATAGTTCACAATCTACTTTTAATCTCAATCCTATTGGCCAATATTTATATAACAAATAGTAAAAATTAAATAATACAGTGCCGGCCATTTTCCACTCACAAAGATATAAATAAAATTTCTGGCTTCCGATATAGACAGATTGAATTTTGTCAAACGTAGGAATTTTTGAAAAAACTATTAGCCATCGATAAGATGAAATAAATGAGTTGAAACATTTATACGGAGAGAAAGAAATTGTACGATGTACGATCAGTGAATGCTTTCATAACGAATAAATAGAATTATCGATTATTTATATTAATATCATCGTTTTAATTAATATTTCTTCTCTCTTGGTCTTTTTTCAGAACGTAAAAATTCGCTAAAAGTTAGCAACTTCCAACAAAATTCAATAAGCCGAAACCCAATTATAAAGTTATTATAAAACCCAATAATTCCGCATTAACAGAAAAAGTGCGTGAATCGCAGTGTACATTTTCTGATTGAATAAATAAAGTGACCGTTCAATCCAATTCGTTAACGTACACAATGCATGTTTTAATTAAAAATTGTATCGTTTCTTCGTGTTGCTTTAAAATCGTTTTAATAAACACAATAATTCGTTTGAACGCATAGATCATCAACGAAATCTAATAAAAGGATAATTCGAATTTTTCATAACAATAAAGTCATACAGAATATGGGAATATTGCAATGGCTATGGTTTTGCGTTTGCACCGGTACACTGTGACAGAAATTTTGTCCCAGTTGTGGCGCATTTTTCGAAAATATCTCAGCGTTTAAAAAATGAAAAAAATGAAGAATAATAGTTTAATGTGGAGAAAAATATGAAAATGGAGTCCTTCGAACGCTTTGAATTATATGGAAAATTAATGTAGAAATAAATTCACCATCTGATAACTGTATCATATTGACACGGTATGATACATTGGTCCTTAGCACGTCGAGTGCAACGATGATCATCGATGAGCCACGTCATTAAATTTTTTTAGACAGATTAAAATAAGATAAATCCCATGGACTAAAAAATTGTCTACGATTTACTTGTTTAGATAACGGCGAACGCCGCACAAATGGCAATATAATATTTTGTAGAAGTTAAATGTTAAATTCTGCTGTGTATTTAAAAAAAAGAATACTCGATATTAGCATCAAATATTCGAACGTTGGGTTGAAAAGTTTTCTGTAACGCGAGTGACTTAGATAACATTGTGAGAAAAATGTGCGCAAATGTACAAAGCAATATATTTTTTTCAAAGGTCATAGTGTAGCATATTGAAAAGAATAATGATTATTTAGTGGGAAATATCTAAATTTTAAACTAAAGGATTTTTCTATAATGTGAATGACATAGATAAGATAATATTGTCGTAACGTTGTAAAATAGAAGTGCGCAAATGTAATATGTTGCACAAGTTAAATGTTATGATGTAGTATGTTTGAAAAAAAATTATGATTATTAGTATGAGACATTGGAATATTGGACCAGAGAATTTTCTCTAACGTCAATCATTTAAATAACATTATCGTAATGCGCAGGTATAACGTAACATTTCACGATGTAATATATTTAAAATAAATATTGAATATTCTAATTTTGGATTAAAAATAATCTACGATATCAATGACTTGGATAACATTATCGAAAAGAAGAGCGCAAATGTAATATTTTATAAAAATGAAATATTACAGCATATAGCGTGTTTCGATCTGTTGCGGTATCCAGGGAAAAATCTATAAAATTCGCCTGGCAATCAACCTGTGAATATTATAAAACGACTCGTAGTATGGGCTTACCTGCCTAAAACCTTCTGCTCCCCGCTTATCAGTAGTCTACGACAAAAAAGAAAAATACGGCAATATGTACAATATTTGCCGGAGCGTAGTCGCATCACGCAGGTACACGCTGACTGGATCAGCGTATAAGCAACAGCTCGAGGCATGGCTGGCGTCAGTTCACAGTCGGCACGCGACCAAAGAGGATCGTTGCTTACGATTATGCGCGAGTGATGTGTCCTTGGTGCAGGACACGCGCCAGGACAACAGAAATTGCCTGTTTGTAATCTGAAATTGAATAATCGTGTCAGTTAACTCGAGATACGCCTAACAGTCAGATCGGAAGGTTGTTGTGTGTTTCAAACAGATATAGAAAATTCGTGAAAGTTAAGATTACTTGAACGTGTGTGGAATTCTGGTATAATTTCGCCTTTTCAAATATTCCCACGGTTCTTGTGATTTGATAATAAAGTTTCAGTGCGTTTGAAGTGGTTTGGTGACGGTTTGAAGGAGTTTGTAATCTCAGATACGATAATCGTGTCAGTTAACGCGAGATACCCGAACAGTCCGTCAGACAGCTGTGTGCTTCAAACGCACGTAGGATATTCGCGACAGTTAAAATTCTTTCAGCGTGTGTCAAACTTTCCTATGTTTCCGCTTTTTAGATTCTCGCAGACGTTTCATCATGTCTCTGGTTTTCATGGAGTTTCAGTGCGTTTGAAGCGGTCGCAGAAGATTTGAAGAAGACCGGCGAACATTTGGAAAAGATTGGCGAATAAGGGGATTAGAGTTTCTTTTACGGGTTTGAGGTATTGTAGAGTTTAGATTCAAGGTTTTCAAACGCCCTTCCGAATTTTAGTTCGTAGCTCTTAGTTATGGTTGAGTTAAAGCTTCAAGGAGTTTATGGTATTTGAAGCAAGGTTTCGAGGTTCTTGTTTGAAAAAGTATCGAATTCGCGGATATTTTTATGATTCGAAGTACCATAATTCATAAAAATATAATGTGTCGTAGAAGCTGGAAAATCAAAAGTTTTATACTTTCTTATTCTATACTCTTATATTGTTTAACCAGCATAATTGGATATTTTACTGCAACTAGTACTCGGATACGATGACTTAAAATCGATCTTGAAAGTGGAAACTGCAATTGGAACATCCCAATGGGTCCAATTTGAAATGTTATCCCAATTTCGTAGAAAACTCTCAATCATCAATCTCAACTAAAATACCTTTGCCTAAAATAAAAATTCAGCGATATTTTCAATAAATCTTTCCTATCAAGTATTTTCAAGTAGAAAATATTTCCCAAGATTTGTAGGTTTTCCAGAACTAATGACGACTGATTGGTAAAGTTTCCTCTGGTTTTCGATGATTGCCAGTCTCTTGAATCGACAACTACGATTTAAACAGAGATTAGGACAGAGAAAATGGCGAATAAATATTTTTCTTCCGCGTTTCAATCACACGTCGGACATAACACGTTGTTGTGTGATGATCTTACGACGCTAGGAAGATAGTAAAGACACTACAAACTGTAGCAAAAACCGGTTGAACGTTCTGAAAATTCGAATAAATAATTTTTCTGCTGCTTAGTCATGGCTTCATTTAAAGTTCATAAATATTCGATGGAAATTAAAGTACTTTTTAACAGAAACGTTGTTTGAAAAATTATTGCGTATTCGTTCTTCGCCTTATTTTAATTTCATTCTTTTTTATTTTAAAATAATCGTGTTTTAGAAACATTATAAAGATTCCATGAAACTTAAATTATCCCTACTTTTTAAACTTATAGATTTAACAACTTAAAACTTACAGCCTCCACTTATTTTTATTCTTATTATTTGCAAGTATCTTCAACGTCGTTTGTTTCAACGAAACTGCAAATATGTTTTAATTAAACACTATTTAACCAAACGATAAAAATCCATGGACGTGATATTCATCCTGAAAGGAGTAAGAATGGTCGTTAAAAAATTCGACGCTGATTCGATAGAGATTCGACAGTAGAAATTTACAGTCTCTCGTGAAAGCGCGGGTTTCCTCGTTATCAGGAGGCTTGTGTCGATAGATGTCCGTATCTATGCAAACATTCGTCACTGATCGAAGCGTATGAAACCCGGGACGTATCGGTGTCGCGATTATCGATCAGGTTTCTCATGTAATTTCCGATCGTGGCGCGTGTCTACACATCAGCCAATTTGTTTCCCACAATTATTTCGTTCCCATCGACAGGAAAATAGTTACAGGTCCGGTTCGTTTGATTGAATAATCGACGAACAAATTTTAAAGGCGTAATTTCGTCGTTGATTTCATTTATTTTATTTAAAATTCCATTTCCACTCGTCGAAGACGATACAAATAAAATTTTGGACCAACAGGCAAATTGTTATTCGGCATAGTTTAGACAGTTCCCATTTGTACAACGATCTCTTCGCTTGAAACTATGTCTTCGTTGATTGAACAACGTTTTCAATTTCATTAATTCGTGGGGGGAAATAAAAATTAAGTTAACATGGTATACGCATTAACAGGTTTATTTTAATTTTCCAAAATACAATTTTTCAAATTTCAAGACAGATTTTTCTCAGACGGTTCATCCAGGAAATTATTATTTCTAATCTATTTACAAAATTCTTCGTAGAGTTGATTTTTCTTAGTTGAAGATCTAAATATATTTTTCAATGTGACACAATGTTTAGTTGTTATTGATAATTTATTGTTACATCGATGTAGATGATTTCTTGATTGGATCGGACACAGTACCAATTACCTACCGACAGACTTTGTTCCCTGATAATCATTCGAAAATCAACCTGGACAGTGATTAATCGACGTTTGATTAAAGGGCGAAATTAGTTCTCCGAGGATTATTCCCGTGTAATACTCTTAGAAACCTCTTCCACGAATAGAAACAAATAATTAAACGCGATTCTGATTGAAATAAAATTCCATCCACTTGCTCCACCTCTCTGCATTGGTGTTGGTGTATCTCATTTGAGGTGTTACCGTATAAACTGGGTATTTCATTTAGCGTGGTAACGTTTCTGTCGAGAAAACACTGTGTAAATTGGATTTTATGAGGGATAGATGCAGCACGTTTCGTAAGTGGGAAATATTTTTCGAATGGATTGGAAAGTTTATGGAAGACGTGACGTGGATGTAAATTGCTAGAACGCAATGTAATATTTTTGTTAAGTTTCTAATGACAATTTATCGTAGGATTTTGTAGAAAAGATCGTGAGCTAAATATGTCATTGGTGTTTAAACATTAAAGTCTTAACAATTTTGAAAAAAATGAAAAAGTTCAGGTATATTTCAGGTTATTCGTTCAGAAACGAATTACATAATTTGATCACATTATTCGGTCTATTTAAAAAATCAACTCTTTACTCAACTTTGCTCTCGATAGAAAGCCAATCTTCTATCGCGAACATTTTGATTCGATAACGAAACTAAAAATTCCAAAACGGAGTTATAATTGAAGAGTAATCTGATCTTTCGTTTTCCTTAAAATTCCCAAAAAAGAAACAGCGCTAAATTTTTGCTGCGAAATTTATACCAACGCTGAACAAGAATCCAATTCTTTATCTGTAATTAACGATACCGATATAGAAAAATAATGCAATTTTTCGCGTTTCTCGGTGGAAACTGGCGTTAAATCTTCCTGCAAAATTTATAACATTAACGTCGCAGTATATCCTCTAATTTATAATGTCTCTCGTTTCTCCATCGCCGTTAAAATCGCTGCGAAAAATAAATGTAAACTGGAAAAGTAGAACCAGAAGAACCGAAACTAATCGTTGGCAAAAATTTCAAAAAACCGACGGTGACAAGAGAATGATTTGTACTCACGGACCATTGAAAGACGGTTAAAAGCGCCATGGCTTGCTCCAAGTCTCATTTCCCCTTGCTAACAGCTTCAAACGCGAACTTATCGGGAGCAAAGGTGGATGAGTTGCCGCGATGTCGACGCGTAAAACGAGGATTTCCATGGAAATGGAAAAAGTTCCAGGTGGCTTGAACTCTGGGTGTTTAAATTTGGAACATCTTCATGGGAGGTCGTGGCAGATTAACTGTGAACCGTTGATGGATAAACGGGTATCCCGTTGGGATATGAAACATGCTGCATTAAAATTAGAAAGTCTGTTTCATTGGCCATCCTGAGTTATAAGATATATGGTTTTATGACTTAGTTCTGCACAGTCTATGAATAACTTCTTCAGACGGCGTCGGTGTATCGAACTTTTTAATATGTTTCACAGCGCCTAACAATTTTTCTGCGTAGAAATATCTCGTAGAATATGCATTTTTATGGATATTTATTAAAATTAACATTTTTTTTTTAAACATATTTTTAGATTCTTCTTATACGTCGCTTTAACTACAGCGTAACAGCTGTTTATTGTCAGCGTCGACAATGTGAGCAGCGAGAATACCACTACTTAGATTTTCCTAAATAGCGAGACGTCTTTCAGTGCGGAGGAAACGCTTGATATTTGATCTTTATCGCAGAGATTTTCGTTCAAAGATTCTTTGATCTGGTATTTGTTGCCAGAGTAATTGTATTTCTAGCAATGTAGAAGGATGTGCTTGACAATGATTTGACAAAGGCAGGTTTCGCAGTTTGCTGGGTTAGATCTTGAGATTAGATGTACATGTGCGAGTTTTTCTGAGAAACCTGCGACCAATTCCAAGCCTGTTTGATACAACTTGGACGTCGACGATCGATGTTTCTCGTAACTAGGTTCTGGTAACTTGTTAAAAAATTGTTCGTTAATTTCCAGTGCGTATGAAACGTACTTTATCGTAAAGTGTGTTTTGTTTCACGCGAAAGAAATTTTTCAACCGCGTAAACTCTGGTTCATGGGAAACATCTTGCATCGGAAAATTTTCAGTTTCGCGCAAACCTCTGCATATTGTTCATACATATGGAGATGGGAAAATAAGAGAACTTTTTTCCAATTTATTTAACTTTAAATGTAAATGTAAAAAGTTGTTAGTACAACCTTAATATTGGAAAAGAGAAACGTCTAAAAATAGGGGAGTAATAAACGAATCTGCAAAGTATGTCAATTTTAGCTTTTCAATGCGAAAGTCTTCTACCGATATCGCGAAAAAAGAAACATCAATATTCGATTAAACTCCGATCCAGCTTACCAACCGGCCCGACCACAAAGGCAGTAAAATGTAATAAAATGATTAAAAAATCTCAGAAATACTCCGAGGGGATGGTTTAATGCAGAAAGGGCCCACTCATAATCAAAAAGAGACGTAACAGAATTTCCTGAATATCTTCCCACGAATTATTCTCGCGATTCCGTTCGCTAACTCTCTATTAAACCAATATATTTCATTTACGATATCTTTCAGTCAATCCATGTTACCAAATCCTATTTTATAACATCGTAGTTGCTTGATGATGTTCCGGCGCATTATTTGCTAAGAACCGTGGCGCAGGTAGTAAACCAGTAGAAAGAAAATTCTTATTTTGAAAGCCAGCGATTGCTTACACAGCTTGG
>JACXIM010000119.1:646900-683386 GCA_014737505.1 Bombus sibiricus | reverse complement strand
TTTTTTTTTTTTTTTTTTTTTTTTTTTTTTTTTTGAAAATTGCTCCGTAGCTGTAGCGACTCGTTTACACAGGCTTTTCAGGTACGCTTGCAGACATTGTGCCGGGAATACTATTGTGCGCCAGGCCCTCGATCGATCATTTCGCGCGCGAACATCCGGAGGACCGACAGTTTTGTGCGCTTGCGACTGGACCAGCCGCGAATCGATTGAAAGAGCCTGTTTTTCTTTGTTTATAGATTTTTAATACTTGAATGAAACCATAAACACATGCTAAAACTGCGAGGCAACTCAAGAGTGAAGCTGACGCTCAGATATTGCAGATTGTAAAGGAAGAACATACATGAAAAATTTTGTTAACCGAAAATTTGATTTTATTGAAATAAAAGATCGGTATATTGTAGAGAATTAATGTGGATTATTTCTCTGTAACTTTAAATAATAAAATATTTCATTCTAAATTAATGAATATTGAATTTACATTTGTGAATGAATAGTAGTAATTGGAATGATTGACTTTTCCATAATATTCTGTCAATTAATTAAAAATATTTACAAAATTGTATTCTTTTTGTATACTACACTGAATGCGGTCCAATTTTCTCTTATGTTACAAAAACTGAAGTTTCGTTATTAAAAGTTTAATACTACCTCATACCACAAACAAAAAAATTTTTTGCAGTTACCAGTAGTTTATAGTAAAAATTCCGAACCAATAATCTACACTATAACATAAGAAGACTATTATTAATTAATCCAATTATTATTATGTACGATTTATTTAATTCTAAAGAAGGAAAATATGAAGTTCCTTAATTTTAGTCCCCTCCACAATAGTTTCCGTACCCTAGTATGTGTTTCAAAAATATATTAATATGTTTAAAATTACTTAAACCAACCCAAATAAAAATTTCAGATACTGTCCAAACTATGTCATCAACGGTTTCCATATCTTACCAACGATTTAAAAAATATACTGGTCCACCCCGAACCAGTAGATCCTCGAAATCAACCTAAATACAGGAAGCCACTTAAAACAACTAACAAACATCCTCCTGAACGTCAGCATCGAGTCGAATACCAGAACCAAGCCCGTTCTGAGGAAGCCAAGAACCAGAAAAAAGAAAAGAAGACATGCCAACCAAACTCTCATAAAAACCTAAACTCTAGCATGTATTCGTGTACAGCCAGTGTGTCATCGACGCGAAACGAGTTCAGATGCGTCCAGGATAGGATCTATAAATGCAGTCATCGGATTAAACAATGTAAATACATCAGAGATTCGAAAGACAGATCATAATAGATGCAAAGACTGGCCCCTTCGCTCATGCCGGCTACTCGCTACGTCTCTAACATGATTGGTCGAATTCTTCCCTCTCCACGAACCTCATCCAACGCCTTCCAATCACAATCGTTACATCTTTCAAGAAAGTTCACTATCAATTCGCTAGAGATTCTCTTCAAAGGCGTAGGATCGACGTTCGATCGTGAGGAACATCAGCTGGCTCGTCGAGAGACCCATCCCCTAGAGTCAACAGCTAGCCTACTTTGGCACAAACAACACTGCCCGGGCCGGCACTCGCTTTGTAATATATATTTTTTTTGTAGTTTTCTCGTTTTTTCATTATGCTTCGTCCGCCACACTCACTCCAGCCGCTTTTTGGATCAGTCACACTCGCGGAACAGGCTCTCTCACTCGCTCTCATCAGCCAGTAACGTCACGTTCATCTCTCTTCTTACACACACACACATACACACACACGCACGCACGCACGCACATACACACACAATCTCTCTCTCTCTCTCTCTCGCTACCTTTCTACGGTTGATATATGTATATTAATAAGATTTAATTGACTCCAACAGAACGTCGGTTAGACAAAAATCGACGGGGCTCGGGAACGAGTTGCGACGCCACTGGATCAAAGCCAAGATGGCGCTGTCCGTTTCAAACAACCAGTGGCGTCGCAATCATTTTCCTCGTCCTGGCCCAACCTTTTATCACGACTCTACGACACTACTGATAATCTTCGCTTCTTGACACGAGGATTCGATCTCGCTAATATCGCGCGCCACTCTCTGATCTTCTCTTTTGTGTAGTGTATATTTGTGTATAATTTGTGTATATAAGTCGTGGCAAATTTCATCGTCAGGACTCATCGTTCTCTCTCCCCTTTCGAGCCTCCCTCCTCGTGATACCTCTACGATATTAATTTGTTACGCTCTGCGGACTATAGGCTACTTAGGTGTGTACCATTATAGCGTTTCTATGTTTCTGTCTGTTCGTGTGTGTGTGTGTAGAAGTGTTTCTCTTATAATCTTATTATCTTACACGACACTAGCGCATCTTAACAACACAACGGACCAGCCCTACGAAAAAAGATGCCCCTCTCTCTGAGTGCTCTCTGGTCAGATCGGTTCGTTCTACGTCGCCTGCGGGCGCGTTTCTTCAAGAAAAAAAAAAGGAATGCTCGGTGATCAGGAACTAATCGTCGACCGGACCTAAACACGAGCCTGAACCACGCGACGAGCTCGCTCTACTTATCGCTCTGTGATCTGTTTTCTTTTTTTTTTTTTGTTCTTTTTCTTTATATATTTTTATCCCTTAAACGGAGTCAAAGAATCGCGATTCGTCGCGCGATGGAACCGCTCTCTGCCGGAGCAATCCCGAACCAGCGAAAATATACCAGCTCGCGAAACACATGCGCGTGCCTCTCTAATTAGCGATATGTTCAACGGTCCTTCATCCACCCTCGTCAATGATACTTAACGACGGCGCGTTTTGTCTCCTCCTCAGCCTTACTTATACGATTAAGAATCTACGCAATCCTAAGCACCTATCAGCTAAGAAAACCTGCATCTGAATGTCTCTGCGTTTTTCTGTGTTACCTATATGTGTATTGTTCGTGTACGTGTATGTATGCGTATGTTTACGTGTCTTTATGTGTTTATACGTGTGATTAATACTTATTATATATAATATATATCGTGTGTTGAACATACAAATTATAAAAATACCACCTGCAACGACAGTGCGCCGCTCCGCCACGTGTGGGCAGTCGCGTCGCGAGCCAGCCGTATTGTACGTCTACGTGTACACGCTCGAATCCAGCTCTCTCTGGATACTTTGAATACTGAAAGGGACTTTTTATTCCTATTTTTGTAGAAAAGTCAGAACGAAACAAAAGGGGGATGGTGTGTCGTGTCTGGACCACGAGGACGGCGACACGTGGCGGAGGAGACATCGAGAAATAATCGTCCCCTGTCCCTAAATCGATCCGACAATAATCGGCTCGCGTGTTTGGATCGGCCTCGGGGCAGAGGGCGCGAGTGTAGCACCTCGCGAAAGCTGCAAAGGGTCCCGTGACAATTAGCCTTAAACGACTAATCTGGCTTGGTACGCGCGCTACTTTCAAAGTCGATCTCCCTCGTTCTCGCTTCGATCGTACTCCATTTCCTTTATATTTTTTCTTTTTTTTTTTTTAGTTTTTAAATTTTCATTTGATCGGATCCTTCATCGACGAAGCTTTTTAGTTATTTTGTTTCAGCGCGTTCGAGACAGATTCTCGCGACGGTTAAAAGGTAGATGTGATATAATATTTATATATATATCTATATATATTGAACGTAATTTTTTTCTCTTCTGTCAGCACACACACACGCGGATCCTGCGTGCATGCGTGTGGTTATTTGCGGGTCATATAACGCGCGAGGCTCACCGCCAGAGCGCGTCACCCTTGTAAAATATATCATATATATATATAGATTTATGTGTATATAGAATATACCTTAATGCTCGAAAAATTGTTCTTAACTCTGTACAAGAACCCAATCGGCCCTTTTTCTTACTTCTCACCGAGCCCCTCCGTTTCCTTTTCTTCTTTTTCGTTAAAAACCTAGTCTCTCCCTCCTCCCTTCGTGAATAACATACACCTATCACGCAAAACACACGCTTCCTGTGTCTCTCCTCTCTCTTTTTCTCTCAATATAAGATCGATCCTGGCTTTCTCCTTCTCTCTGGCCTCGTGAAAGCCAGCAGTGTATGATTACTTTCGTAATATTTTCTCTTTCAAACACAACCCTCCCTGTCGCTGTTTCGCAGCCCTAATCCTTTTTTATCTTTGTGTATTTAGTTTTTTGTTTTGTATCTTTTGTATCTTTTTTTAATCTGTGTGTGTGTGTGTGTGTGTGCGCGCGTGTGTGTATGTGTATGCATGCATGGAGATAACAAATCGTGTCTGTCTGTACGCTGTTCGAAAATGGTCTTAGAGACGGTCTGTCAAGAAAAATAGAAATGCACCGCACACGATTGTTAGGTCGTGCGCGTTTTGTATGTCCGTTTCGCAGAGGAAACTTCTTTCCTTCGTTTCCCAGGTAAGATCCAGAGGTTGGCCAGCCAATGGCGTCGCGGTAATGGGACCAGCGACTGACCGCACACTCAGCGAGGATCATCATCATCGCTTGTTATCATCATCAGTCGTACACTGAGCCGGGTATCCAAAAGGGGACTAGGGCGTAGGGCTGGTACCACTGCCGGTTGCATATTTGTGATTCTTGTTAGATGTTGCTCTTGGAAAATGACACTCTCAGGTGGTTGGATTCGCTCAGCTGGTAGTTGTGCATTTTCTGGAAAAGAAAGAAAACAGAACAGTTTGGGTTAGCATGATTTTTAAATAAAATAGGTTAACACATTTAATACCACGTGGACCATCGATGGTCCACGGTGGACTTTTCATTTAGACTATTGTAGTTCGTGTAAAAGAAAAATCGACCGTGAAATGCTTCAGAATATAATCAGTCGATGTATAACTGTCATGTATTATGCAATTATAATACTACTCACGGTCCATACGATTTGAATGAAGAGTCAAAACGAAAATGGCTCGTTTACCATTTAACGTGTTAAGTAGGCCATTTGAAAAGACTCGTAAAGGTAATATCGAACAGCTTCAGGTGATAATATTCTTAATATTCAACGTAATGATATTATCAGCAAAGCTGAAGGTACTAGTAACGTCATATTTAACAATAAATAACTGGTTGGCTTCGATGAAGAAACACGAATGAAACACGTGGAAAATGACGAACAATTATTATTTTATAACGAGTTTTGAAACATTGTAATTTCGCACAAACTTAACATAGATTTGTTATGTATAATTTCGCGCAATTGCATCAGAGGCGAACATCAGGCACCAGTGACTAAACTAATTACATCACTGATGAATTTTCATCGAATAAACAATAATAAATGGGCTATACATTCACAAGCAACATCGTCAACATGAAACAAAACGAAAACTGCGAGTATATTCGAGCGAACTATTAAATTAGTCAACTTTCGAGTTCTAGATTTTACATTTTACAGTCCAACAGAAATGTTAGAATCGAACGAAATTAAAAATTTCAAATATTAAATCCTCGACAGCAATCTAAGCTTGTAGCGAATTAAAAAAAAAAAGGCAATTAAAACTTACGATCAAAGCAGCTACGGCGTCGTCCATGCTGGGCATCTGTATGAGCGCCATTTTTCTGTCTTTTGGGAAGAACTTGAACGCCTTCACGGTGAAGCCATTTTTGGTGAACGCATCCCTGATCTCGTCTTCAGTCACAGTCGTACTAAACACATGCCAAAAATATTTCACTGTCTTATATAATATTACAATTATATTTACTAATATGCGTTACTATATATTGAATTATTTAATAGTGCATATTTATACGTAATATTCTAATATTTGATTATTAATTCTAAGTACATAATATTTGAACTATCAAATATCAGAAGATTGAATTATCCAATATAGAAATATTAAAGAATCCAATTTGAAAATATTAATTATGTAGTGTTATATTTTGTATCATACATTGTCTTTTAATTACAGAAAAACAAGGATAAATTTGGGAACAATTTACTTACGGAATATTCGATAAATGCAGAGTGGAGCTCGGCGGATAGATATTCTGATAGTTCTTAGAGCCCGGTTTCTTGAACCGATGCAGAGGACTATTGGTATAATCTTTCGTCAATCCAGCGTCTGGTTGGCCTTCCTTTGGTAACTGTACCGTCTGATGTTTGCTCAGCATTACCTTGATCTGCTTGCCAAATACTCGCAATTTGTCCATGTGTGTCAATGCTGTGATTTTAAACAAATTATCAACACATTTCTCACCGCTTTCATTTTAGTATAATCTCAAATTTTGTAAATTTTCGTTTTTAAGAGATTATACCAATCACTAGAGTATTCTCCATTTATAAATATCGACATAAAAAAGATATTTTCATTAGAAAATGACGTGTTCGTTTAATTTTTAATTTATAAATATCGTAATTCTTTATTTTCAACAGTTTAATCATTTTCGATACTACGTAAATTATTAAAGAAAAATTACCTAAGTGCGCCTGATGAGGTTCGGCCATTTGAATCAGTGCCGAGTCCTTCTTGTTGTAGAGAATCTTCACACGCTGAACATCCCCGTAAACGCCTACATGCACAACACGCAACACATCATTTTAATCAGTCCGATCTCGTTATCAAATTACGAGCGTCTAATCATTATCGAGTCGAAGACGAAACGGGACAATAATATAATAATAATCGGTAATAATAATCGATCGAGAACGGGGTACGATCGGACAAGATCTGGGACATGCAAATAGGCAACCGGTTCAGCCACCGATTTTATTCAAAGTTTGTGCTAAATGTTTCTCGTAAAATTTTATTTCTATGCAAGTTTGTTTTATCTTTTTACACAGAAGTTTTATAAAAATGTAAGTTCTACGGTAGTCTCATAACAATTATAGTTCTATAGAAGTTTTATAAAAATTGTATAGGAATATGTTTACACTACTTTTATAAAAATTCTATAAAAATACAATTTATAAACTTTTACTTTGAGGAATGAAACTCTCTCAGGCTCGGCTGAATTAAAAATTATATAAAATGGCTGAACCGTTTGGCCCGCGAGAAGTGAGCTCCTATGGAGAATATTACGATAAAATAAGCGAAAGCTTATGTAATATTAAAAAAGGTGTCTGGAACTGATATTAATAAAATATTAATGAAACAATTTAGAAGAGATGCTTGGAAATAGAGAACGTGAAAAAAACGGTGTTGCTGATGAGAATCGAACAATGATCATGGGGGTCGTGGTGGGTGGGCGGGGGTGAAAATATCGATGAATGAGATTGCGAATAAGAACAGTTATAGCGAATAAATAAAATAATAAAATAATAAATCAATAGAATTGAAGATCGGTAAGAGACGAATAAAAATAAATAAAATAATACCAAGAAAATTCACAGAGGTGAGTAAAATAATAAAAATAAAATTAAAATTAAAAAAAAAAACAATAAAAAGAAAGAATAAAATAAAAATCATAAGTACACGTGACGAGGAGAGTGATATAATGATTTAAATTTTCCACAAAAATACTTTTTCTCAAAAAGACCAGCAAAAAGATAAAAATGTCAGAAATCAACAAAATAATCATGACGTACGATCGATGATTATAGACTATATACATATATATTCTCTGTTCGTGTTCCCATGTATCACATATGTAAGAAAATTTTGTAAAAAAAAAAAACAAATAAATAAATAAACAAAGGAAAATATTATTATTGATATTTAATTTTATTTGTTCACTCTCCAAAAATGCTCACAGTTACTACTGATCCATGTAAAAACACGTCTAAGGAATGTCACTGTGTAAAGTGTGTTTGTGTGTTGCGTATGTGTCAATGTGTTCCGCGAGTGTAAATATAATAATTAATAATGTAATATAATTAATAATATAAATGTGGAGACGTACCAAACAGGGTAAAGAGAGCGTCAGGCGTGACCATCTACACAGAGAACAGACAGAGTCCAGTCAGTAGTCAGCGAGTATAATAGGATTCAAATGTATAGTGTTGGCACGCGCACAAGTTTCGCTGGCCTCACGTGTATACGGGCCACTTTTGGACCTTACAGATCTTCCAGATCATTTACTGACTTTGAAGAATATATCTGACCAAATCGTGTCACTATGACGAATCTTTATAAAAACATAAAATTTCAAATGTAAAATACAATTTGGAAAAATTGTAGAAATTTTACTTCAGAATTTTTGAAAAATTTTTTGAATTGTAATATGAAATTTTTATTGAAGTGGATTCTTATCGAATTCAAGCTTCGTCTAATTTGGATTTGATTATTAACGAAATCAATCTCCATTTCATTCCATTCTTATATACTTCGATTTTTATAAAATCCAATTTTCAATTTACAATGGCATACATTTTCTCTAATTCAAACGTATAATATAATTCTACAACTTTTACGTAATTATTTTCGGTACTTTGAGAAACGCAAACTTTTTATCAAAATAATTTTTAACTCCCTAGATCATCTTCTGGCAAGTTAAAGAATAAAAAGTAAAAAATCTTCTGATTGAATTTCAAGGAGCATCCAAAAACTTCATGAATTAGAAGGAAAAGAAATTTTTCTAAAAGAATCTCGGAATCACAGTGACCACAATTTGTATAAAAAAAAAAAAAGCAGATACAGAATGAAAGTCAGCGAAAGGGCTGGAATTTCTTTTTACAGTCGACTTTCCTGCGGTCGCAATCGAAAGAGGAGAGAACAGGAGAGAACAGAGAGAGACACAGAAAGACTTAGAGAAGCAGAGAAACAGCGGGACCTTCTCGTCAATATGAATCCCTCGCGGTTCTTGTCGTTCCTCGATATAGTGATATCGCGTGGGGTTAAAGAGAGAAAAAAAAAAAACATTTAAAGGAAGAATATCGTAAAAATATGTATATGGATAGACCACACTATTGTCACAGAGGTCACACAGTTAAAAAATCATGTCTTTCGAATTAATTCACCTTCTACTAATAAACTTTGTTCACGGAATAACGTGTTACATATAGTTATGTTACATGTAGTTTTTCGTATTTTATGAAAAAGTAATGTTTTTCACCTGTGTCACTTTTGAAACAAGAGGGCGATATGTATTCAATCATCCACAAAAGTTTTCGTACACCCTGTAGGAAGGCTATTTTTATTCCAATAAAATACTAAAAAAATTGCATTACAAATATCGTTGTAATATGTTATATTCTATCATTAATAAATGTTAAGAAATGTGAATAATAAGGAAAAATATTGGACGACATTGTACCACCATGTTTTATATAAATAAAAATTGCCTTTTTACAAGTTACAAAAAACTTTGCGTGGTAGACCGTATTTATATATAAAAGGGAGAGGATGATAGACATAGTAAAAAAAAAAAACACTTGATCGTTTGCTCGCCAGAGGGAAAAGACACTCGGTTTGGAAGCTTGTGCGCGCGGCGCAACGATAGTAGTACACATAGTTATAGTACAGTAGTGACAATAGTTGCAGCTGCGAAGTGTGACGTTGACATACAGTTTCTTTGTAAGGCGCCTTTCATTTCCACGTGGGCCAATCTTTTAGTATCTAGTACTAATGATTCTACTAGTAGAAAAAATTTCAGCGGTACTAGTAGACACTAGTAGTAAGTATGTAGTACTGCTACAATAAACAATACTAGTAGATAGTGTATAAGTATAAATACTAGTAGGTAGTATGCAGCAGTACTAGTAGATACCAGTGTATACTTTATAATTTAGTAGGCACACGCTTATATGGACTGGCAAGTTCGGAAATTTATATTCCTTTCATTAAACTGAAAGAGTTCGAGGAAATATTAGCTTGAGTATGAAAACAGGCAAATTTGATGTGGCGTAGATATAGCAGAATTTTATTATAGAAAGATTTATTGCAAGAGAAATGATTTTAGGTGTTGAGTATTTTCAATGTAAAATTGTATTAAAATCTTCATTTCTCGTATTTATCTTAACATTTACGATTTGCGCATAATTTTCAGAAACAAAAGACGCCTCGCCGGAAGTAACGTTGCGATTAACAACGCCACGAATTACTCAGGACAGAGGATGATAACGTTCGGAACGATATCTATATATGTATTTCGAAAATATGAGGGGTAGTGGGGGGTAAAAAGGTAAGATAAGAAGGGACGTGACTTAAAGAGGGCACATACGCATCGAGAACTCGATTTATTTTACTTGTCGAACCCAATACTCTATTCAAAGATTAATAAAAATTTATTTAGAAATAAAAATGATCACTTAGAAATGCAAAAAATATATTCGATTATATTTGAAGATACATTCAGAAACGATCGACAAGGAAAATTCGAGTCCAGGGATGGAGAAACTGCTAGAGTTGCCTACGTAGCACTACATTATAATTATATCGTTGTATTTAGGTGAATTTTTAGTAGATAAGTACATACCTAAGCCATTTTCGTGTACATAGGCAGACGCTGAGAGAAACGAAGAATGTAAAAAGAAAATGTCTCCTCTTTTAATCTTGATGTAATTAAAAATTGAATTTTTTACTAATCAAAAAATAAAATTTGGAAATTCACAAAAATTATATTCCTTGATTTAATATAAATTATAAATCATCATTTTTACCCTTGTCATTAAATTTTATTTTCACTGTATTATTTAAAATTGTAAAAAATAATTTACCAATGATTACAAATTGATGTATCGTGGAATTATGCTATCAATTGCAATTCGTTTGTAGAGAAATCTAATGGTCCATTTCTCTCAGCGTTAAGTGAAAATCATCCTAATTGAAAGCGTACAGTACGTCGATCACAATTTGCGTATTTTATTAATGTTTATTTTGCTCAATGTGTGACAACGTTCTATACGCTTTAGCGGCCTTTTCTTGACAAGGCGCGAAGAAAAATTCTATCCCGTTAATTCAATGAAATTTCGTGAAAATGTAAGAAAAAAGCAAAAGCAATAATAACGATTCAGCAAAATCTTTTTTATTTATATTGGAAGTGCCAATAATCACTATTTAATTCTACATTTTAATCGAAATGATTATTCATTTATGTATGTAACAAATTATGAATAATTTTCCCAATAAAATTAAAAGAATAAATATCCACACATTACAGTATGAATAATAATATTAAATAATAAATCATAATTCTCTTCAATAGTATGAAAAGAACGAATATTCACATACTTTAATGAACTTCACAACATTTCATGAGCAATACGAAATTAATCACCAATTAAAAAAAAAGAGTAAAACAAATTTTCCTCAAATATTTCCAATTTTTTCTTACGCTCCTTGATATTTTAATTTTTCCAATTGTAATTTTTCTTCGTGCCTCTTCTTGGATTCTCCTCGACCACGTCACAGAACAATTTCATCGAGTACCATGAAAAACCACTCACCTCTTCGTTGAGATTGCTGACGAGCAGGACCGCGGAAGTTTGCGCGTTTGTAGGAACGCGTACTCCAAGACCGGCTGCACCCAGAGGGAACCCACCTAAGCCAGCCAATCCGCCGGTAGGTGGGACCCCGTTGTATGGGCCCGCTAAGGGCGAGGGTAGACCGTGCATGGCCGCAAAGGGCGTGGGCAGCACACCCGGTGCCCCTGCAATGGACTCTACTTCAGGAAATTTACAAGCTATAGTTAGCACCGTTTCTCTAATTGGAATTTGTGGCGGTGGACCAATGGTGGGTGTACTAGCGGAAGAATCGACTTGGTGGTGAGGGAACTCGAGGTCACGCGAGACAGAATCCAATGGACCTATACCTGGGCTGACGAAATTATTCCAATACTTATGGACACTTTTTATGAATAAATTTGACTCGCCATGTTATGAGATTCGACTGTGGAAGTTTGGAACAAATATAGAAATAGATGTAGATACAACAATTTTTTAAATCATTATTGTGCAATTTATCTGAAGTTTATTTCAGGTACAAACATGTACCTTTCGAGAAATTTGTTTGTTTGGTAAATTCGGGAAATTAGTATCGTTCTTTGAGTACGAATAATGGAGTATTGTATTGAAAGAAACAAAACATCTTGCTTTCGTTTGATACCAAGCCACAGATGACAATGACAATTTAGGGAAAATTTGAATAATTTTAATTTGTATTCAGTGTGTTATTAAGTAAGACATAGGACGCACACAGCAAAATTAAAATATCCCGAAAGTAAATGAAAAATAGTAAATGCTGGAGTCTGTCAATTTTTTGAAACTTCACATGCCAAGTCGATTCTTTCGTCAAACGAAAATTTTTTTTTATGTATTTGTGGGACTCTGTGGGATGCAATATAGGGAATCCTTCGATCTCGTAAACTTTCAACGTTGAAGATTGTTTAAATTTTAAAATATTGTTAAATTGTTAAAATCGAAGGATTACCTGTACTTCTCTCATAATAAAATACAATTTCAACAAGAAACAAATTCAGGAGGTAAAACTATGTTAGTTGATACAACATTAACAAAATTCTTTAGGCGTCTCAACGTGATCTGACAAAGAAGCTCTTAAATCTGAGACCTTCCTAGGTACTTTCATATAACTTACATTAGACTGCACAATTTAGAAACTTAGCGAACAATCCCTTTAAACTTCAACAATCTCGCACCTTCACTGTCTTTTAACTTTAAAAATCTTTTAACTCAACTATTTAAATCTTCATAGTATCATCTGCATAGTATTCCTAATAAAAATCTTCGAACACACTCCAAATTCCAATCATCTCCACAGAGCAAGAAAGAACCCTCTTTTTATACTACTATGATGAAAAAATGAATGCAATAAAATCCAAGAAGAAATACAATGAAATAATAAAACAATTAAGAATGTAGAAACAGGAGGAAAGATCGATGATAGGTAATCGTCAGGCTGTATCGATCAGCCGTGGCGTTGCAGGGTAATTAATTAATTTACCCCAGGAAATAATACTGTCTAACCGCGTGCAATTCGATCCCCCACGGAAATGAAACTGAAAACGAGCGGCAAATTGGAAACGGACCGATCGACTCGATATAACAATTTATCATAAACCGCGGGCGAGACACGCTATTAATATAATTAATTCTAATGGACTGGACCGTTCTGGATACACGGGACTAATTGATCGATCGATTTTTATGGGTTCCCTTGACGATCCATGTCGTATGACAACTTTATTAGAGCACTGGGTATACATGGGGATGCATAACATGTAATGTGTTATTGGGTTTTTTATGGTTATCGATTGTTTTCGATTTTCGAATTTTGATAACGTCGTTTCAAGGTATTTAATCACTATATTCTCTAACGTTCGAGAAGTACTCAAAGTTTAAGATCCCAAATTTCATGACCTAGGACATTGAAAAAAGTAACAGTAAAAATAATCTAATGTACTAATACTTTATATAACTAGTTTTATCTCCTGAATATTAAATTAATTATAATAGAGATCAAACATAAAAAATACTTAATAATTAATTTCACTTCAAAGAAACAAAGAAAACGAAAAATAATAGAAAAGCTGTATCAAAAGATATCATGAATTAAAAGCAAACTGTTAAAAATGATAATATCAAAAAAAAAAAAAAAAAAAAAAAAAAAAAAAAAAAAAAAAAAAAAAAAAAAATAAATAAACCAAATTGAAGTTTAAATAAAGCAACCTATTTTACCCCTTTGTTTTTATTTTTCTACGAAATTCTGAATTATTCCAAACAGCGTATCCATGAACTATCTTTCTTACTATTTTCATAAAAATTCTATAAAAATTCACGGTTCTCACCGGGTATTCTTGCGCGGGGCTGCGATCCAGCGCCCATTAACAACTGTGGAAGAAGCTCGCCGCCCAAAGCAAGAGAAGCCGCGTCCAAATTCGCGTCACCAGTTGGCAGAGAAGGATTGGTATAGTCTCTCGACTTGTCATTGTTATACTTCACGTTCAAGTTCTGCATCTTGCTATAGTCGATGCGCAACGTGCAGCAGGAATTATAGATGTTCTGACCCTCCAGCGACTGAAACAGAAATGAATAATAAAAATGTTAGCTGGAATGTTAGATCTTATGAAAGGAACGTTATATACAGTTACGGTCAGTCTTTAGCCCCCTGATTATTTTATACTGAATTTAATTTTTTATAATTTCTCATTTATAGTATTGATTCAGTTGAGAGTTTATATTAAAGAATTACATGATGAAACAGAATCAATATTCTGATATTAAGCGAGACACGCAGAATTAGCACGTGTAGTTAATAAACTTCAAGGACACATTTCCAACCATAATAGCAGCCCATACTTCGTGTAATCGTAGAGCTAACTTCCAGTGCTGTTGAACTCCACCAGCATCCACCAATTACACTAATTAGACCCTCCAACCCTTATTCGAACTACCACAAAACACAAAATCCAGCCAGGCCTTGCCTCCAGTGGAAACCGATATTCCACCGAAATGATTCGAGGGAAACCACGTTTGCCCCGTTCGCGTTCATTCTTCACTTTTCACCGCAAACAAATCGTCTAGCCAAAATCTACGCTAGAAAAATACCTCCGAGTATATATGGCGGCCCGCTAGAACTCGTTTCGAATCAATCGCTCGCTCAAGGTCGTTCGATTATTACCTAATCGTTCGAAACAGATGGACAAAAGACTGTCTCCTTAAACACCAACCTACACAACCCTTATATCTTTCACTCTTCCTACTCGCTCTATTCACTCTGAATACCCTAGAAACAATTTTAATAATTATCAACCTAAATAATACTTGGGAAGTGTATCACGAGTACGGTCATCACCTGATGCTTCGAAATAAAGGTACAAGTTGGCGAAAAGGATGGTCGGAGGAGTAGATCCACGCCACGGAGAATAGCTGTACGTAGGCAAACCGGTAATTATGTATGAAATTCATTAGCCCGTGTAAATATGGCCGGCGGAGAGATACAGCGAAGCGTGTACATGCGTGCATGCTGCAACAATGCACACGCAGGTCAAACACCATGGCCTCCGTCGAGCGGGGTTTGCTCTAGTCTACGCCTACGCGGAGAGTCGAACGCGTGCATACGTAATTAGACTGCGTCTTTCCAGCCCTGCAACTGCATTAGACCAGCTAGCTAACATTGTTATTAATAGGGCTGAAACGCGTTGAAAGGGCTAGCTTGCTGTTATCGTTATCCCTGCCTTGGCTCTATCCTAACTTGCCCGAATCATTATGGAAACAATGATTTCGGGATCTAATGAGTCGTTGGCTCGATGAGCGCGGACTTTGGAATTTTGGAATTTTAACGTCAGGTGTTGTTTCAGGTGTTGATCGACGTTAGGTTGGCGTTAGTATCCTAGTACTTATGGGAATTACTGTCCGAATACTTTGAAATAATCGGAATTAAGTACGAGTTTGTTACGTGATTCTTCGTTTTCTAATAACATTATTATTTAAATATTTCTTCCTATCGGTTTGAGATAGGTTTGCATTGGTTTGATGTTGATTGTGAGCTTGATGTGTTGAAACTTTGGTATTTTAAATATTCTTTGTTGTATTAATCCATTAATGTCTGTTGGGCTCAGAGAAATACACCCGATACATACCATCATAGTAATTCCACAATGGGCAAACATCAAATGAACCTTAATAGGACAGTATCTTGTCACGCAAAGAATAACGAGAGACAAAAAGTTCTATTTAACTCTATTATTACTCGTCTTCATAAATATACGAATTTGTATAAATGTCGCAGTCTACTCATCACCAATCCGTCCACTTCCAAATACATTGCCCGGTGTTTGTTCTATAAACACAATTACGTTAATTTGCATTAATTCGACAGCAGAAGAATTAGTTTCGATTATTGCCATGGCCGGGCTAGCGGAAGCGCGTCGCGTTTAATTAATTGGTTGCGCGACAGGATAAATTTCAAACTGATTAGTCGGTGGGAAGGAAAATCGGGCGGAAAAATTCAATTGAAAAATATTCCGAGACTCTTGAACGCGAACGCGGAACTGCGCATAATGCCAGACGCAATATTCCACGTCCTTCCTCTTTTTTTTATCGTTTCTTTTTCTCTTTCTGTATGCCATCACACGGCGTAGCGAAATGGCAGGCTTCTATGACGTACAAAGAATACGTAATCTGGGTTAACAAAGTTGGTCGGATATCTGCAATGAAATTATTTTAATATCGTGCCCTGTCGCTCGAACCAATGGTATTAAGCTTTGAAAATAGTTTCGAAACTAAAAGGAGGGGGGCAAACTTTCCGAAAGAGGCTCGATGTGCTGTTTTTTTATTTCGTCGTTCCTCTTTCTCTCCGGCAGGGTGGATTTCGAGATGCGATTATGGAGAATAACGATCCTCTATATAATGGTGTAATGTATAATACTAAAATTAATATACTATACTGTACGTTATAGCAAAATAATATTCATTATTTACTGGAATAAATTTGTATGTAAGAATAAGAATAAAAACTCTAATACCAGTGCTAATTTTCTAACAAAATCTCAATTTCTGATAAATTTCAATTTCTGATACAGAAGATAGCAGATGATCTTCTAATTTCTGTAGCGAAATATTGGAGGGTGAAACACTTTCGTGATTACAATTGTATAGGAGTCAAAAACAAAAACGAAATAATTCACAGGCAATATAAAGGGTTAAACAAATAAACGAGAGATTGGGAAAAAGACTGAAATATTGTAGATTCACGTTTCAGTGACCAATGTTTCATGGAAGTGCATTAAACGAAGGGAGGGAGAAAGAACTGGCGAGTGGAGCACGAAGAGAGCACAGATGTCTCCGTTTCTCCCAGCCAGATTTTCTATCCAGCAGAATTTCAACGCGATTATTTGCATTTGCCCCGGACGGTGATGTAATTGCCTGCCGCGAAACGTATTTCGCCGCGTTCAATTAATATTTACGGTCCGCGAGCGAGTTCAAACAACCGGGATTATAATATCATCGCTGGATTAAGTGCACGCCGATGTTTCCGAGTTATGAGACTATAGACGTGGAAGATTGCCGAGGGCTCGTGTGTGTTTAACGTGGACTGTTTGCAAATGTGTGCTACGCACTTTGTATTTTATCGTTGGAATCGTGATCGAAGAATAATAGAATAGTTGACTTTAAGTTGCAATAAAAAATTCAACATCTGCATCGTATCGCATTCTACAGCAAGAAATCAAAAATTTTTGAAAAGTTGTCAAAAATTGTTTCATTCCTGTTTATATTGTCAGTATTTTACGATATATCGTTGCACTATTTTTATATTGTTGTCCGCACGAAGAAGATGTCAAGTTCCATTTAATTATTATTATCATTAAAAATATATTATTTACGTCATTTTAGTTTCTTTTCGAGAGAAATTGGAAGGAAGAGAGAATGATAAACACGATGGAAAGAGCAGCTTAGAGGGCCGACATAGAATTCCATTTAGTTTGAAAGCAAAGCCAGCTCCCTATAAAATGGAAAATTATACAGAATAACATTTTTCTTCGATTGACTTTAGAATCCCATAAACTCTGGTCGATCGGAACTTGTTGATAGAAACCGGGGACTTATATCTAAGAGGATTGCGGTGAAAAAACAAACTCGAAAAAACGGGGAAACAGAGAATAAGGGTTTGCGAAAACAGTAAAAGTCCTTCGGCTTCAACTGGAACTCTTAAAATATCCCTGAGTACCAAGATTTTTTTCATTTCATTCACGAGCAACTTTCTCAATGAAATTTCTCGATAAATTTCTATCCTCTTCGATCATAAAATTATGAGCATTTTCTCGAGAGAATAGTCTATGAATCTCTGACAAATGTGTTAAAATATTCCCTTAATTATTATGAAATACTAGGACGTATAGAAATATGACTACAGATTTATGAATTTCGAACGGATATATCATAAAATTCAAACAAGAACTATATAGTATAGTGAATATAAGTAAAATAGAGCAAAGTATAAAGTATGGATGGTATATCGGAGGAATAGTTATGAATATTACTGTGTATCCAAAAGAATTTATTCATTTATTTAGATAAATATTTCAATCCGCTCCAAACCACTCGAAATCCCCTCGAAACTACCAAACGGGAAAAAAGGTCCAGACGTTAATTAACCTAACAATCAGGATTCGAAAATCAACGTGGAATCGAATAGAGCCAGGTGAAAAAGAAAGACAAGGACTAGAAAAATATCGAAAAATTCGGTTGCTTTGATATGGAAACCGGCGGATAACTCTGGAAATAACGCGACAACCGCGTCGAGCAAGCGTGTTGCAGCTTAATTTTGGCCGCGAAAAGGGAACATTTATTACAGGAAACGTCGACTGGTAGGTAACCGACTTTCGCGGATTTCCACTCGTCGAGCGGTCGAATTAGCGTTCGTTAACGAGCAGATTCGCGACGAAAGTTCCAAACCAGAAATCGCGGCGAGGACTCGGCGGATTCCTTGCTAAGAAGCGAGGCTACGTTGCTGGTTTTTGGAACGTTGTTGAGGTTAGATGGATTGACCGAGGGAGAAGAGGTTTCCTCCGGGTGAATTTTGACTAAAATACAGTGGGATTTAAAAGTGGGCATATGTGTAGATCTTAGACGAACGAAAATTCAAAAACTCTTACGCATATGTTGCATAAAATTCATCGAAAAGTTATAGAACAAGAAAACCAACCAAGGAGCCTACGTTGCGTTAAGAGGGAAGATGTATCAATTAAAATATTTTGAAATATACTATCTGTTGGAAATATGTCATTTTTCCTTTTTACTATGCGGCAACAATTTGTCATCAGTCATATAGGATTCAAGTGAAAAACTTGTAATAAAATGGCATACATACGAATACTGGTTGCAGAAATAAATTAAAAATATTAAACTAAATATTAAAATATTAAAATATATGCTTTAAAGCTCCGAAATAGGAACTGAAAAAAACAGAACCATATTTAACCACATATATTTAAAAATATATAAAACTAAGAGGACACTTAAAAATACAACCAGTCTAAAATAAAAAAAAAAACATAAAAAAAATAAAAAAACAGTACTCCAACACAACGCATTTTCTTTCTGATAAAAACAAGACTGGGGAGGAGATTAAAATTTACATTATTTGCCTCATGGCACCTGGACCTTCTAATGGATGACACTTCCGTTGGTATTCCACGAAAAATGTCGATCTGTCCCGCGAGAGGACAGGGATAAACGGTGGCTGCAGGAGAAACACTGGTCTCCAGACGCGAGAAACGAAGAAGAAAAACGCAGAGAGAGGAAAAAGAGGGAACACACACACAGAGAGAGAGAGAGAGAGAGAGAGAGGGTTGGATTTTTGCGTGCGTTTCGGCGGAAAAGTTTAAGTGGATACTCACCAGTTTGGCGGTTTGCGCCGACAGCATGTCCGCGTACTGTATTAGTGCCTGGAAAGTGTCTGAAACAAAGAGAAAAATATTTTGTTAGATTGGGTTACGAAAACTGTTAACTGATTCGTTCGGAAATTACGGAAAATAAAATATTAAAGCGCCACTTTGTGTACAGTGGGTGGTGAATTTCAATATTTAGAGAATATATTACGTACGTGTACTTACTAAGTATTTTAATAGAATTATTACGTTATGAATCGATTATGAATAATTATGATTTATATATTATCTGGTGAATATATTACGTACGTAACATGAAACAGTTTGAAACACCAGCGGTGTAATGAGAAGTAAGCATGAAAAGTGTTAAAGAAACTAAATATTTGTTAAATAGAAAAAGATATGTTCTACGATATGAAAGTTCCAACAATCCTCTTAAAATGAAAATGGTAGGAAAAATACGTAGCAAAACAGGGATTATCGTACGATTTTCGAAACCAAATGCCGTTCTCACGGTGGTTTGCGCCGGTGAAAATTAAATAAAGCCGAAATTAAATGGAAATAAAGGCAGATCTCACTGGATTCGCGGTAATATGTTGTGACACCGGTCACTTTTTCCCCTCTATGGAACAGAATTTTTATTATCTTCCCGATCTCACCCCTGTCGCACGATCAAATAACGATGGAAATTGAATAACGTTGCTACCGGCGAAAAACTCGATCCCGTTATTGCATTATATCGCTAATAAAACGTTTTCCCATGTATTTTTCGCGCTTTTTCCAACTTTTGTCGGCGAACGAAAGGTGATATTAAGGGTATAAATATTCGTATGCAATGCGTGAAGATCTGAAATAAAATGGAAATCGACTACGATTATTCTTCCATAGAGTTTTCTGCTACTTTCTTTGCTTTTTATTTCCATCAACTTTTTTTTTAATCTAATTCTTACGAATACGATAAACGATCTTTTATTTACAAAGGCTGCGATTTTTAATAGCATTTAGTTTCACACCAAACACCATTAATTTCCTTTAAGTGTCCCTCGACATTTTTTTCAAACGCTCTGCAACATCTCCACCGTCATATCTTTCCATCCAGAGAACAAGCTATAGAAATATCTGTTCCAGCGTTAAAAAACAATATCGACAGCGAATTGTCTTGGCGACAATTGGTCAGGGATAGCCAAAAGACGTTCAATCAATGGACGGTCGATCGAACAAAAGGTGGCTGTTGTTCGCGATTGAAAGGGATGCGACAGTTTCAAAGAGCCTGGCTTTGAGACAAATAGCGGCTGATTGGCGAAATCACGGAGCCACGGGCCCTAAATTAAAGCGAAGACGCACTCAGTGTCCAATTAAAGTTCGATTCGGTCAAGTGGCTATTCGTTCGTTCGATTTCCATACCCTCTATTTTATTTTATTTCATTATTTTTCTCTATTTTATTATTCCACTTTTCTATTCACGTTTCTCTCTTTCTTTTTATTACTTTCTTTCTCCTTATTTCGTATTTCGTTCTGATGATAATTAGTTGTTTGATTTTTTGGCTTATTAGTAGATCGTCGTTGAAAAATCTACGTGGAATAATATTCGCAAGAAATAGAAACCTACAGATTAAAAATTTCGAAGATCGAAGCACAGAGATTGATGGTTCGACTCTCGAAAAACGTCTCAATATGAAATTTCTCCAATCGAAACTTCGTTCAGAGAGCGTCGAATATATCTATTGAAAATTTACGAATCGGAAGTTTTCCAATCGGAACTTCGTATAAATCGGACATTCGAAAATTCCATTTTTCCTGCCACGTAAGTACGAATAACGAACAGAAGAAAACAAACGGCATAGTCTAACGAATTCCCGCCATTCTGTTCGTCAAACAAAACCTTTAAAGAAACAGAAAAGACAAGGAAACAAGGTAGAATTTCAGAAGCAAGGCACTTGGTGCTCGGTGTTCCTCGACGTTGCGAGCTGACTGCCTCGAATTAAAAACATATGCGCGGTTCTTTTCTTTCTCGCCGCTCCTTTCCACGGAGAACACCTCGATTTTCTGGAACGGATTCCCCCTATAACAACTCGTTTCATTTGCTTGCTTTCTTCGATTCGAAAATTGAATAATCGAGCCCACGGCCTATTTTTCCGTTCTGTTTATTCCCTATCGTATGTTTCAATAAAGTGATTTGTAATCGTATAAATAAATTCAGATATTAGATATTTTCAATACATTGCCTATTAATATTCGATTGTAGTAGACGGATAGAATGCATCGTCGTGGTTGCATTACAAAGTATACTAGTATACTAGTATGTAAGATTACTTGGTAGTACCATAATGAGTAAATAGATGCATTCGATAACGTTCAAATAAACAAAAAGAATCTTGTTCTGCTCCTCTCGTCAAGTTCTCTTTCCTTCCTTCTTTTCTTGTTTTTTTCTAATATCGAAGGGACTATGCAGAAATACAACAGAAGGAAGCAAATTTGATTGGTCGTGAATCGATGTTACAAAAGTGTAGGAATATCCATTTGCCTTTCTATAATTGCTACCCGCGGAAATATATCAGGAGCAAAAAAGGGAGGTTGCCACGTCGCAAAATAAAATACTCGAGACTTTTGCTGTCTGAACCGACATGAATTTGTAACGCATTTTTACCCTGGGTGAAGTGAACTCTTTCTACGTATATAACGGGCGTGCAATACGAATGCTCTGTCTTGAACCAAACGTAAGATATATATTTTGCTGCCTCGTACAATTTTAGTAATTAATTTATCAGGTGTGACGTAACAAGATGGAAAAGATTGTATTCGCTTCTTGTTTCCTATTTCGAAAATACATTTATGGAGAGATTAGCAGAGTAGACGCATTTGAAACACCCGTTAGATTCGAGTACAACACCGAAAGTACTAACAGCGTCGACGTCGTCGGGCCAGGATACACTTCAAGTGTACACTGAAGTACTAAAGTGCCATGGCATGTCTGCCAGCAAGAGTGGCGTCTATACAGGGTGGTCCAGTAGCTATTGCACTGGAGGAGGAAAACAAGAGCCACTTCGAAACGTTCCGGTCTTTCTCCACTCTGCAGTCTATCTCCTTCGAGATAAATGCGAAAAGTTTCGGTGGATATTTGTGAAAGTCTTTCTGTGTAACAGTCCCGTCAAAATTTGGCAAGAAAATTCACCGGTGTTGAATAGAAGATCGGGTAAAAATTGGTTAAAGATTAAGATAACTTTAATGAAACGTATATACATTCTTTTGGACTTTAATCGATGAGATAAACCGTGGCGAAGTGTTTCAGGATCTCGTAAAAATTCTCCAAATATTCAGACACCAAGGTGGATATTTTTGAAACATTTAGGAATTTCGTTGTTTTACCGAAAAGAAAATTTGTAACGTCGAATGATATAATCCTATTCAAATTATACAGTTTCGGTCAAATTCTCGTGGTACTTGAAATTCAAGCTTCTCTACAAAGTACTAATTGCATAACTGTAAAGTATAAATTTCGTAAAATGCTACTTACTGTTTTTCGTGAAGGTGACGATCTTGAGGACTTTGCCGAAACGCGTGAATATCTGCAACAAAAATGAAAATACGAAATTAGTGAAATTTTTAGTTAATTCAACGCGAAATAGAGAACTTACCACGTACAAGATAAATTCGGAAACGATCGATATGTAATCCAATTATGATTTCCAACATGATCGTTCTACCGGGTAGTTAAGCTAATAATTCCGATACTCAAACGCGAACTCGTTAGTTTCGCAAATTAAACCAGGATTTTATTTATTATACGAAATATTCTCGATATGATGGAGAATTCACGATTCTTCACACATAGATGCACATACCATGCATTTTATTTTTTAATTGGAAAACTTCGATACCACAGATATTTCGCGACACATTTGAGAAATTTTGTAAATTCGAGCTATTGTAAATAAATCAACTACATATCTCGATATTAAATATTGAACAGGTGCGTTTAATTAATTAACGTCACTTTTGCTCGCGTCCCGATGATCGACAAACTCTTCTCAAAACAAATAAACTAATAATACCAGATACGCTATAAGAATATCACAATTTTTGTCATTTACGCATGAAATTAATTTGGCTATACAGGATGTGAGAAAATTCTTTGACACAGGCTAAATCATTAGATGAACAGAGTCTTATTCAATTTGTAATATCTCTATTGAAACAAAGGAGGAGGAAATATGAGATAATTACGTAGTAAAGTATGAAGAGATTAATGTAAATGTTGAGGGTTCCTACCCCATCATTAAGGTAATTAAAAGCTTCTGATTTGCAGAAATTTTACGCTTTGGCTGGGCCTCGAATTTTATCCGACTCGAAAAAACGAAATTCATTAATTAATCCCTTGATTCTATTCTTCATTCTTACACCCAGCATAATTAGAATATCGTGCGATTTAAAATTATCTTCATTTTCATATTCCGAAATTATTGAATAATATTTGCGCAAACACATTTGTTTTTAAATAATTTGTTTACCTTTCGTTGGTTTCTAAATAAATTTAAATATCATTATCGTTCTAATTTCCCGAACAATTTTTTCTCAATTTGGAAGACAGTTTGCCATTATCAAAACCTGTGGAGAGACTGAAATCAATAACCAAACTAATTTTCAACCACACAGGTCATCACGTGTAACAAAGCGCCTATCTTCTCGTTTCGCTATTAAACCTCCAATTCTCATATATAGTTGGCCAAAATCGTTAAAAGCGTAATCGAGTAGATTCAAAAATGGTTATCGCAGCTTGGAGCAACGAAACAAAGCGTGTGCAGGCGAAAATTGTGCTTCCAGCCGCGGACTGATAATCGCGATCAACGTGAAATCGTCGTCATTGTCATACATTTCGTCGGTCGAGTAGACCAGGCGATCGTATTAATAATACCAGGACCAATATTTGCCTTGGTCCATGGACTTGCGATCACCTGCGCCAATTCCCACTGAATCATCGTATAGAGTTGCCACTGGTTGCTCCGTTCCCTTGTTATTGCGGAGCTTGTGACAAGAAAATTACCAGAGATGCGATAATTATATCTTATTGATGTTATTCCAGCGATAGTTAATATTGTTACTTGATATTGATATTTTAATAGATTGTTCATGTTGGATGATAATTTAGTCTTCTTAGTTTATTTTGAGCGTATGTTTCGATTCATAATTTCTCTAATATTATTTGATCTTTTAATTTCTAAATTTTCACAAGATAATTTTTTTTATTCAGCTGGGTATTATAGTTTTAAGTGAAATTTAAATTAAAGATATAATATGACAGTACGACGAACCTAAAATTACAAGAACATCAAACATTGACTTTCGTGGACCGTAAAAAATAATTAATGTTCGTATCTCGGGAATTTTAAACGAAAAGAATTTTTTAAACACTGGGATTTAAATATTCCGCGGATTTAAAATTGCAAGAAATGTACGAGGTTCGCATTGGTAAAATTCGTAACACGAAAATTATAGTAACCATGACTTTGTACAAATATTAAATTGCGGTGAAGTATTTAAAAATGCATAATAAATAATACTTAACATATATAAAAATCGTATATGTGTGTTAAATTTTTCGAATAAACGTTTCCCCATTTAATATAAAGTTCTAGGCTAGTACACATTCCCGAAGTTATCATCCGATATAACTGGTGGTTTTTATGAAATTTAAATTTTAATGACGTAAACGTAACAGTACGTTTCAATGAGAATTTTTTAACGAGCCACTCGCTTCTCCTAATATCGGATAAATCATGACCAATTAGCGTATGTACAAAAAAGGGAAGAAAAAAAGACGAAAAAGATGCATCCATATTATTGTTCGTATTAAAACAGTCGGCATAACAGCGATGTCGTCATCCTTGTACGATATTCGATAAAAATAATTAGACGATCGATCATCCGATCAAATTACCATTAGTCCACAAATAAAAAAATTACTCGACATTTTAAAAGATGTTTTAAAAGATGTTTACAGACACATACTGGAATATTATATTACATAAATATTTAAGTAATTAATCGGATATGCTTAATCCCGAAGATTGTGTCAAAATTTGTCTAGACGAAAATAACGGTATTAATTTTTAATCAAATTGCTGAATAAAAATATTGTACAAGATAATTTTTGTCACAAATACATAATTTCGATTTTATAATTTTTCTTCGTTTTTATAATTAGACTGCGTTTATCGGAAACTGAGAGTTGCGAAAAAGGACAAAATACGTATAACAAAGATAAAAATTATAGTATAACTCGCTATGATATCTAGAGGGTGGAACAAATCTCTGTGTAGATTCCATTTCTTTAATTACGTCTATAAATACCAAGTTACATAAAAGTTTACAGTCTATTCATAGCCAACTCCATCGTCAATCTTCATCAAAGAGCCATAAGCTCTAAAAATAAACTACGTATGAAACCACCCTCGTGTCCACCGTAAAATCCACTGTAAAAGCACTACTACACTTGCAAAAAAATGTCTCTCTCGAATGAATCCCCCACAGTGAAATATTTTTAGCGACGGATTATACTCGTCAAACTATTATACTAAATACTGTGGTGCGCGGTTGATATACTGTGCATACGTCACGCAAGAAACGTCCTGAGAAACGTCTCTGATTTAGCTCTGTTTTAAAGAGTTCGTCCTCGTTTTAACCACGGCACGTTCTAAAGCTCGGATAATTAGATCTTTCGCGTAAACAACAAAAGGATCGTCGAGCGTATTTTTATCCATCCGGCCGCGAAACAGCCGTGAAAACGGAAACGGAAAAGAGGAAAATGTAACGGACGATACGAGGGACCCGGCTTCGTGGCCGCAATTAAAATTTTAATCTCTGTCTCAGGGATAATAACTGCACCGTTATCGTGCTCGATTAAGCAGCACACAGTCTCTCACGAGATGCAATCTCTGTCGGTTGTATCGTGAAAAATCCGCGTGACACGTACGTGGAACTAAGGAAATGTTCGTGTGTTTAAATAATTTTCCTAAGTATATTTTCATTATTTAATTTTCCCATTCGCAATTTCCAAAATAACTCTACTGCTCCCAAAGGTCCCTATTACTCAAATTTCTTACTTGATGCTACTGATGGTATAATCATCCACAAGAATAAGGATAATCTCCTTATTCAGATTATCACATTCATGGGGGAAAAAAAATGAAAAAAAAAAAAAAAAGAGGAAAGGATCACATAGTTCTAATATTCAGTAATACCAGAAATATTAGTAGTACTCACTCCAGCAAATAATCTTCTCACCACTATAATAAAAAGTAGTAGTAGTAGTATTTCATTGTACAAGTGTGTAATTCCATCAGTAAATAACTGAATCTCATAAAAATGCATGGCACCGAGTTGACGCCAGAAATATCTGCAAATGTGAATGGGAATCGCGCGACGGAGGGGCTGGATTCGTATAACGGGGGAGAGAGGTCGCTAATGCAAGCAGTGTCACGCGTTTTAGTTCTCATCGAATATTCAACATCAGCGTTGTGACGGCTGAATGAAGAATTTATATTTTTCGTCGTCGCTACGATAAACCCGCCGCGTTTGAAAATAAAGAGGATGGTGAATGAAAGTGGGAGTGAACGGGAAGAAGGGTTGTGACAGCGATGTACTTAAAAGGGTCGCATCGATGCGCTGATCGGCCCTTCTCGATTCAGTATAATATCCTCATTTCGTCTTTTAGACTTGTCAATTGCAGTTGCCGTTTTCATTAACTCACTAACCCACTGATTTACTAACTCATTTACATACCAATTTACTAATTTGCTGACATAATAATTTTAGCATCAGAGACTAATCGAAATTTTTCATCCGTAACACATAACGCAGTAAACGAAATCGACTGTTTTTTCTGTTGCGAATTCGCGAAAAACTGGAAATGCAGCAAACCAAGGGATGAATAAACAAAGGAGGCTAAAAGCACGGGGGGGGGGACGGGAAAGCAAAAAGTGATCCGAAATCAATGGAAATTCTCTGCGCTCTTTCTGAACCATTCGACCGCTAATTATTTAAGCTCAACCCTTATTTTCTGCAAACGAGCCGTCGGAAAAGCAATCCCCTTTCATTCCCTCGCTGGCGGATTCCGCGAAATTAACCAGAAAATGAACAGAAACAGTACGCAGAGGCGTGTAAAGCGTCGCTAATAACAATAAAAATTGCTACTTTCCACAGACAGATGCTCATTACCGTTAACACTCGCGCTGCTCACGGAAATGGCTCGTTTTTAGGGTAATTGCGTCCAGATTCGAACTTACTCCCCCGAGAGTGAAACGAGTGTTTAACATTTATTCGATTTTAATCAGTGCCGGTTTTATCGAACAATATTATCCGACTTTACCACGACTAATTTAATCAAATTACGAGGGAAGCGTGCTTTCCCTTGTTGTGGTTATTACGAATTATCATTTGCACGGGATTATAAATAATAATATTAAGTGTAATCTTTGATATATTTAAAGCTGAAGTCGTTTAAACCTTGTACCGTGAAGTTTTCATTAAATAATTTTGATAATAACGTAGAACATGGAAAAAGGACTTACGATACGTGTATATTAAGGCATAAATATGTAAATGTGTGATACGCATGTATATTAATCGATATATACGAACTTTATTTCTTTACGAATATTAAATATCCAAATAACGTGGTATATATTGTGGTGATGTTACTCCACCGTTTAAAAATTCTAACAATTTCATTCTTCAGAGAATACCAATTTCAATGGAAAATTTTAACCTGATTATACTAGCCAGAAACCATTAACAACGATATTAATAACTCATTAATATCAATATCATGTATATCACCTTTAATCTCTTTAAGCCAACTAAAGCAAATTCTGTAGACAACAAAACACTATCATCGTTTCTCCATTACAAATTTTAAAACGACTATACCCACCAAAGATTCCCCATTGACGATAATATTAGATAAAACCTCCATGAAATCCGATTAAAAAAGATGACAAATTTAAGGCCCGATAACTTTGCAAGGGATGATCAGAGATCGATCGAACGACGAAGCCCATACTTCAAGATGCCATTTGGTTCACCCCGATCGGACTTTCGGTTTCTAAAATATCCTCGTTGCAAGCGAAATCTAATTTTTCTGCTTTCTCTATCGCTGTCCCGCTCGTACACTCGGATCCCTCACTCGCACCGACGCACTAACCTATCGCAAGCGAGTCGCGTGCGCGCTACTCAATGACACCCGTTGAATCAGCGTTGAATTTATTACTACTACTAGTAGCAAGTACTCACTTCCAGGAAAGAATGTGGGGCATGCCGTTGACTGGTATCACTGTGTCCTAGAGCTAAACTTTGCGAGTCCATATCTTAGGAACGCAGGTACGGCTTGAAACAAGGTGCATTTTCAAGGAGATGGTTTTCTTTTGAGAAGATTTTCGGGAGGAATTTTAAAATACTTTGTAGCATTCGTATTTCGTGATTAAATTTTGAATTGGATAGGTTTAGACTGTTTCTTTGTGGATTTTAGAATATTATAAGTTGGAATGATTTGATCTGTGGCATAGAAATCTGAATAGAAGAGAAATCTTTATTGATTATGTAAATATGGGAATTGAGAAAGTATTATTATGCAAAAATGTCTAAAATATTCAAAGCAGTGGGTTCATTATAGTATCTCATAGGTGAGGTATAATATCGAAATGTAAAAGAGTAACGAATCGAATTTGCCACTCGACGAACCTTCGTTCGAATCATTAAAAAAATATCCAATTAAATACTTGGTCGCGCGATCACCAAGAAGACAAAGAAATCTATTAATCTAACAATCTAACGATTCGACGTAATAATTAAAAAGAAACGGTGTCTTTTTCCAAAGTTCGTATAACAAACGAACGATAATTCCTCGCAGCATAAACGCTCCGGGATAAAGCAAGCAACATAATTAACGAAAATCGAGCCGGTTGCAATCCCCGTGTGCACTCCGATTCCGATTGCATTTTCGAATTCCGTAGAATCGATGACGTTTCTTTCGCCAGCGGCCACGATTCGCGCGCGGTTTTGTTTAATTATTGCCGACGGTTATTTCGTCTGCTCGCCGCGGTTATTTCGGCTATCAGTGACGGGCAATTTGCCCGTTTGCGTTTTTCAACCGGCTCCTGGCTTCCTCTTTCTCTGTCCAGCCCTATAGTTCCATTCGTTCGGTTTTGATCGCGGCGACGAAACTATGATCACGAATTAATGGAAGGAAAATTCGTATCGTTTTGGTGGACGAGATTTCTATTAACAGTCTCGATACGACGCGGCGCAAATTGCATTTGCCAACGCTGTTTTCCAAGAAGGAAACGACGAATCCCAGTGAATATTGCTCGCAATTGTTTCTCGGTGCCCCGGAAAAATAGTTTCATTGGTCTAATGTAAAGAAATGAAGGAGTTATTCAAGTTCCTTTATTTTTCTTCTACGTACGAAGAAACGATCATTTTATTGGTAATAATTTGGGACGAATATAAAACTGTTAACCTTTTGCTGCGAACGTTCAACTATCGATTAGTATTGAAAACGATGTGCACGATAACTTTCAATTAGTATTGATAGCGATACAGAAAGAGCAATGAAACTTTTGTACTGGTTCTATCTGACTACGATTACTCGCAAAAGTCTGTATATGTCCAATGAAAAAGGTAGTTTTTATTACTTTTTATACTCTTTATTGGTCGGTTGCTCAGGCAGTATATTGACTACTTCCTTCTTCTTAACTACTTGCTTAAGTGGTCTGTTAATTAAATACAATACTTATAAAGAATTTACTATTTGCTACCTTAACACATTATTGATGCAATTTAGAAAAAAAAAAATTATGTTTATGAAAGAAACGTATAAGAGGATAGATGACAATTAAAAGACTTTCGACGAGAGAAAGAATCCCTCAGAAATCATTTAAATATCGATTCCCGACGCAATTATTCCCAACTCGAATCGCGAGAATATCGGCAAAATCGCGCTCGAAACGCGCTCTCTTTTTACCCTCCCTTTCGATGGTAAAAATTACGCTGTTGTCGTTCGAACGGCTGTACTCTTTCTCGAACGCGCCAGCCTTTGAACAGCTTGATTTCCCGCGGGATTTTTCGTTGAAAACTTGCTGGAGTACGGCCGCAGGATCGAAAGTATCGACGTGAGCGATACGGCGGCGATTGAATCCCAGCCGTGGGCATAATTTATTCCCCCGAAAATGGGAAATTTATACGCGTTAGTATCCCTAATATTTTATTTGCGATAATTTTTCCAATATTTTTCCAATATTTTTCATCCTTTCCGTAATTCGGTTTGATAGAATTATGTTTTTACAACTCGGTATTTAATTATATATCCCGCGATTTGATTATACATTTATATATTTTTAAAGGAAGCTAATAAAATTGCGTCTTCTGCTATAAAGGATACTTTTCGAATCAATACAAATTATATTTTAGTGGGGAAATTAATGTCGCGAGAAGAATATTTGTAAAAGGAAATTGGAACAGCTTAGTGTTAGAAAGTTTTCACACAGTTTCAAAGAAAAAGTTATACAAGTTTCTCAATAATTTTATACAATTTTATGGCAGAAACCGGCATGGCTATGATTAAAACGAGTGACATAATTTATTTAAAACGAAATGAAGCGGGATGAGGGATTAATTAACGCGGAGAAAAGTTTGGCTTCCCCCTATCGTACTTTAAAAGCAGAATTAGTTAATAAATTAGTACTATTATAAATTCTGAATATAAAAGAGTATAGTCAATATGAAAAGTATCATTATACGTTATATAATACTTAAAAGTACGATATTACAATATTTAACGCAACTAGAACAAAATATGAACAGCGTAACACATTCTGCGAATTAAAAATGAAAGAAAGTTTCAGGCTCGATATTATTCGTCTAACAAATTTATACACGCGGCTTCGTAAAAAAAAAACTTGAATCCTTGATACAGCCACGATTGAAGGGGGGCGGCGTAATTTTTTAAATCATACCTCGTTTTTTGATTTGTCAATATTTACGAAAGGAACTGCAGGTTGATTAAACATTTATTCGCATCACGACGTTGAACGTATCGTTTTTCAGCAACAAAACGTATTACATATCGCTTGTTTGATAGCGGGGCATAAAAACGGAGCGAAACAGAGGGGTGGAAATGGAAATGAGAGGATAAAAAATTCAACGGCAATCCGCGGTTTCGTTTAATTAAAATACAGGCAACCGGGCATGATTTTTTTTCAATAAATATCCACCGCCGCGGACCGCGGACCGCGCTTCTATCGCGTTTGACGTCACTTGGAAACTACGCTTAACACGTAATGTATTTGTTATTGCCGCGTTTTAATACTTAACGCGATATCGTCCGCCTTCTCTCGTTTCCTGCCGTCTCCAATTTTTCCTCTTTTCATATTTTTCGCTTAAAATACTTCCTTCTTTTCCTTTTTTACAGTATCGACATGAAATTTCTGAATCCTCAATTGGAATTGCTTTCTGAACACGAAGATCGTTGTTATTCGTATTATACGTGACGTTGCTTCAGTGCAATGATTTTATTCACTTTCCCAAATAATTTCATCCACTTCACTGCGAAAGTATCGAAAGGTATTGACTCTGAAATTACAAAATAAAATAACACCATAGATAATATATCGCGGAATCATCAACTGCAAAAAGTTGTCGGCACTCAAATGCTTTCTTCATTCCTCCATTCACGTACCACATCAATTTCCAAAATTCGGTATATCCGCAACCAACCCGCGGAGAATTCAATTCTGACAAAATTAATGGTATTACCGAAAAACGAAAGGCGTTGAAATCACGTCTACCAATTTACACAGCAAGTTTAAGGTCGATACCTAGAAAGTTTTCTCATCGCGGTGGCAGGTCTCGATTCAACTGCAAACTCGAGCGAAAAATTCTTAAACGACCTCCGCCCCCCTCCCCCCATTACCCCGGCGACAGAAGTCCATTTCGGTGGCTGCAAGAGGCCTGTCTAGTGGAAATGACGACACAACGAAGGGGCTGATAATAAACCATCCCCGGCTATATTCTCGGCGAATTATATTCTATCGAAAAATTCAATGGACGTTGGACAATGGACGAAAGCTATCGATGATACGAAAAAATGTTTGAAACAAATGTTGTACAATTCCTAGGGGGACGTGTCATACCGATATTTATTTTCCCTTGCGATGATCCGCGAAAACACCGGGGGATCTAGGAAATCACGATTATATTTTCGAATGGGAACTACATTTTTGTATTCCATATTCGTGTAACCGACATCAAAACATTTTCAAAACACTACTTACTTGTATTTTTTTGCATAAACCACTATCGAGATATTAAATGACGAAATTGACATGCCAACGGCATTGGCGTTATCCAATGGACACGTCGGTCCTTCTACATCACGATGGCTCTAAAAAGAGCCGATTCCACGTGTACTAAATGCGTGGATGTACTAAATAGTATTCCGAAAAAAAGCTAGTCGCTTGTCCTTCTACATGTTTGCCATTTAAAAGTACGCAACTTTTCATTCTACTCAAGAATTAATATGTCGACAGCAGTTTATGCAAAATAAATAGTGTTTTGAGAATTTTTTTTATATCAGCTACAATAATAAGGAATAAAAAAGATGTAATTATCATTTCAAAATATAACCATGATCGTCACAGTACTTTTCAAGATCATCGCAAGATAATAAAGTAAATATCGGTACGATATGCGATCCTCGAAATGATACAATATTTGTTTCGAACATTTTCTCCTACCTTCTATAGTTTTCGAATTATTTACGCGTCTCCAGGTAAAACGAATACACTGTATAACAGCGATGGTTCATTACGAACATCTACGCGTCTTCGACTAAATACTAATTGAGAATATCAACGATTGTATACCATCGCCGATATTAAATACAACGAATAATGAATTTATTTAAATTCCTCTGAAATACTCCTATTTTCCGGTTTCGTAAATACATGAATTATTATCCGCAAATAAACTAAATGATAACGACGACAATTATGGGGCGAAACGATGTAAAAAGGCCGGGCGAACGTTGCAAAATGGCCAGCAATAAAAAGAGCACGACACGTGCTCGTAATTAAACACAATCACGTGTACCCCTGTGACAAAACATTTTCCAATAAACTCTCACTTTCGATGCTTTTCAATTAACCGACCTTTTCACCGTGCAAAAATTCCTCTCCGTTACGCGTCTCGTTATTTAAAAAAAAAAAAAAAAAAACTATTCGGTCTAGCTATATCTCCCTCCAAGTTCGAATTTCTGCTCAACGAGGCTATCGACGGTTGATTGGCATAACTTTCGATCATTTAAATAAAATTTTGCGAATTTTTTATGATTCGTGCGAGCGTTTTGGATCCAAGCTGTCGAATTTTTTAGGAAAAGTCAAGAGAAGAGGAAAAATTAAAAGATCAGATATTAGAGATTATTATTCGATCGTGGTATTTCGTTATATAATAGAGAGAAATTGGAAATGTATTAAATGTATTAAGATACAAAATGATTAAACAGTTGCACTAGTAGTAATATTTCACCAAACAGAATGTTATAAAGGAGCATTCAGTTACTATATAATTGTAAGAGTTGTTAAGACTCGCAAATGAAAAAATATGATCAACGAAAAAATAACACTAACAATTCACAGCCATTCAGCTTCCGAATGAAATATTATATTTCACAATTTTCCATTCATTTATTTTCCACCTTTACCATGTTATTCGTATCCATTACAGAACACGCGGGAAAAATTCAGTCTTCTATTGTAACCAATCAACATTCAATTTCTCCAATTTTCCCAACAAATTTTAGGCTACATTTGAACGTTTAATAAACATTTCCTGCATCCACATACGAAGAGAGCGACTATTTTCAATATTTCTCCAGTGAAATTAATATCGAATTTCGTGTCAAATATTCTTTAAAAAAAAATATCCAGACTCTGAAACTAATATTCGCTATGGAAAAACGAGAAAAATATTTAGAAAACTAGAAAATGTAGGAAATAGGAAAAAATTAAAAATTGTATAAAAGAGGAAGGTTAAAAAAAAAGATGAAAAATGTATATAAAAATCGCTCTTCATTTGGATGATTGTTCCATGCTGGCAACAGTATGTTTGCCCGTTGATTGTCAAATCACGTCACTGTCAACGTGGTCAAAATAGAGAACAGCAATCGCTTCTGTCGAATATCGATGAGAATCGATTCGTGGTACATGTAGTGTGAAAGCGGCATTAAAGCCGTTGATGTAATTCGAGCACGTTTCACGTAACACACAGATGTTTAAACGTCTAAATAATCTCCTTAAAACGTAGTCTCTATTCAATGACGTTTTATTTCATCCAGAAATTATTTATTGCACTTTAAATGCAGATATTTTATGTTACAAAACGTTTTAAAGATACTGTATACATTGCACATTGATTTATCCTATATGAAATAATACTAGTATAAAATAAACTTTCAAATATACCAATGCACCTTCATCGAACGCAAATCCAACCCTTCCTATTAATTTCTTCTACATAAAATAAAGTGTTTTGCCCCAACTTTTGAATACACCTGTACGATCAATCTCGCAAAATACAAAATCCACAATTTCTACTATATGTTCCTATATACAAGGTAAAATTCTGAACTTTTGAACAATCCTTATAACCCCCCCCCCCCAAAAAAAGAAAGAAAGGAAAAAGACGAAATCCTCCCTTATTATTATATCTTTTGCTATATAAAATAAAACACTAAACCTTTAAATGGATGTGTATATATATATATAAAATAGGGAACGAGCCCTTCGTACTCACTAATTTCCCCGTAACACCGCGACAACAACCATAACACGAAGGAAGAGAGTTCATTCGTTTATTCCGTGGAAATGATGGTCGTTCATCGGTCTCCAGGGAACCACCTACGTCCGTTGCCAGCCATAGCAAACATCGACCCTTTCATGGTCACCGTGGCACGCATCGTCGACAGAGGGGTCGCATTGTACATATTGATTGATGTAACAGTTATTAATTCGCGTTCTCGATTATCGACGCGTCTGCGACCGTCTCTCTCTCTCTCTCTCTTTCTCTCTCTCCCTCTCCCTACCTCCGTCGTCGCTAATGCAATAACGAACAATAATAGTAACGTAATTTCGGCCATATCCGCGTCGACGATCCGACATTATTCGTGCTTGATGTACGCGTGATCGAAACTATGCGAGTAAATTTGGATCCCGGTCGAATTTTACATTTATAGTTATATATCAGTTGTACATTGACAATGTGAAGATATAAACTGCTTTACTGGTTCTAATGTAGTAACTATACTTTATTATACCGTACAATTTCAAAACGTACCCCCTATTTTACCTTTTCATAATTTCATGAAGTTTTACGGGACTTGTTTGTCACAACAACATAGAAATAAACAATAATCCAAAAACTGCAGCCTTGGCTATAAAAACAATTTTTAACTTACTTCTAATCCAAGCTAAACAAATTTAAGGTACATTTGATATGATCTATTGTACCTACATATGTGTGTACGTCAGATACTAACCATTTTAACTGTGTACAACGATATTTGAAAAATTCGGATTTTCTCTTTCGAATTTTTCATATTTTCATAATAAAAATAATCTAAAAATTAATTAACAAGATTTTTTTTTATCTGGGAGATTAAGAAACATTTCTAACTTATACCAGTCGACAGTTTTCTACAAATATATTTATTCATATATATTACTGCTTCGTGAAATATTTCTATAATGAACCAGTATATAATTTCCATAACTCCCGCGGCTATAATTAAAACAACAAATCCTCGAAATGAATACTGAATCTGTAATAAACACTCCCATATAACAAAATAGCATATTACACGAGGCGGGCGGTTGAATGAAATAATTCATAATTCCATCGCAATAACCATCCACTTGCGTTAAACAAATTTTTAATCCACGATAGTTATTAAAAATCATACATCATAACAAAATATGAATTTAACGCAGCGTATCAAAAAATAATCTCGATGATCCATCGATACACCTGTACCTGTGCATAAAGGTGCATAAATCACAAATTCTTACTGCTTCGTGAAATTTATCTGAATAATAGAATCCTTAGAATCTTGAATTACAAAGAACTCGTATTGAAAATTAAATGTTACAACGGCAATATATAACATAAAATTTTGGTTTTTGTTTTGCAATTAGTATATAATCATCGCTATAAAGGCGTACTACAGAAAATTAGATCTGCTAC